>JACWBX010001824.1:21334-44344 GCA_014622435.1 Polypedilum pembai | reverse complement strand
ATGTGTGTGTGTGTGCAATGCTTATAATTAATAATAAATGCTTACAAGGTAAATTATAAATGTTTGCAAAAAGAGGACGATGGTAATGACGATTAATTTATGGACAGGAGGAAGAACTTTGTCAAACTTTTGGGTCCACATCAAAGTACAACAAACTGAACACTCTCGAATTAAATAAACATACTAAAATGACAAATGATCAGCCTATTTTTTGTGTTAGTTGTGACTTAATTTTATTAGTTAGTAGTGACGGGTTCCTGAACTCTCTCAGGAGCTTATTACAGCATTAAAAAGAATTCGCTTGTCTTTCATTGTATGTACTTTGGCTGTATGAGCTCGTAATTAAAATTATCATGAATTAATTATGTCTAAGAAAAAAGAAAGCTTTTACTTAATTAACAAAATAAAAAGAAAATCAAGTTGACGGTATCATAAGTAGCACTAAATTTAAGTAAATTAATTAATTATATTTTGCAGAGGTGATTTTGATAAAAGATAACAAGGTTAGACTTCCGTTGAACGGGAATCAGCGACTCTTGGTAATCCCACATTTTGAGTCAGCGGTGTAGGTGAGACGGTACCATTCGGCTCTCCAAAGAATCTTGATGTCTGTGGTTGCTGCTGTTGTGGCTGTTGTTGTTGACTTTGTGGGAAAACGCGAATAGCACCAGTTGGTGTGGGAGATTGATTTTGTGTTGAAGCATAGCTGGAACGATCAAGATTGCTAAATGTTGGACTGTATGTGCCATTATATGGTTGTGGTGATTCAATTGGTGGTGGTGGATATCGTGAGTCTTCTTCTTCAATTGCTTTGTAGTCAGAAGCAAGACGCTGTGAGCGACGTCCCATCTGGCGTTGATCTTGTGCAGTCGAACCTGACGAAGAGGAACCCGTATTGATATATTCAAAATCTTTAGCTTTAACATCTCTAAATGAACTACCTTCACTGCTGGTGATATCATCCTCATCCAAGTCCATTTTTTTTGATGGATCAAAATCTACAGGAGGCTTATTCTTCAATGGCTCGTGTGTATTGTATGATGCATCGTAGGAGCGCACTTTCTTTATAGAATTGTCATCGCCAACATCGCTCACATCACTATTAATACCTTTAAGCGTTGTTCTCGAGCCGGAACGAGAATGTGGGATTGGCAAAACATAGTTGGGATCTTTTTTCAATTGTTTCTTTCGATACTGATAGACGACGCAAACAATGCACAAAATCATTGGCATTATCACGAAGACAATTATCAAAATGACAATCCAAATGATGTTTCGTGTGAAGAAGACCTCGCCTACAATATTTTTTATTTTTAGCGCATTTATTTGTGTTTTTATTGTCAAAAATTTAGATTTGATTTATTTGTGCCAAAAAAGGACAACGATAAAAAGAGAGACAAATTATTGGGGCAGTATTATTATCTCAATGTTATTGAAAAATAAATGTTCATTTTTAGCAAGATTAGTAGGTGGTATATGACACAAACGTAAAAAATAAGAAAATAAGACTCACGTAAGCACTCGGTATAACCGTATTCAGGCAAATCCCAACGTCCATCTAGTCCACACACTCGACGACGATCACCCTTCAAGAAAAATCCCTCATTACATTCAAAAGTAATGACGGCACCAGGTGTAAACATGAAATTCGATTTACGTCCAAAACGAGGTGTCTCGAGGATACCACAAGAAAGCACTCGACTGAAATGAAATATAAGAAATTCAATCAAGCTTTGACAATATTTGCAATGTAAATGAATGTAAAAATGTGTGTTTTAATTTTTGTGGGATGTAGAATAAATTTTCTTTGACTTTAACCTCTAAATTTTTTTGCTTTCACTTACACTTGATTGGATCTTTGAATATTGACAGCACTGTCATAGTAATTTCGTGTAAAGTGAGCCATTTCTCTATTCAATGTCATGCCATAATCGAATCGACATTGATAAGACTCTCCGCAAAGTTGATGAGCCTGTAAAAATATAACATTATTTTACTTAGATAAATTAAATAGCTAATCCATCACTCACCATTTCAATATCAGCAGACCGATTAGCAGGCAAAAAGTCTCGCGGTTCTCGAATAAAATTAGGTAAGAATGTAATGTTGGCATAGTAGCTCGCTGTTCTTCCAAATTCTCTTGTAAACAAACCGGCTCCAACCCCTTCTGTTTCTCGATCTGATAACATCCATTTCATAGCGAATTCTCGATGAACAGTTTCGAAATTATTCAAATTGATTTGCGCAACTGTGCCATCTGGTCTTGTAAAGTCATCTGTTACATCAAAACTCCAATTGCCGAATAATCCACGAGTTTTATTAATAAATCCCCACGGCAAATAAACACGAGCTGTCATAAAACCTGCATTTTCGACAACTTCAACACCTGCACCCGATGGGAACATAATAACAACTTCAGATTGATTGAGAATGTATGACGGTGTATAAACAGTGACTCCATGGAAATATTGAAATTTCAAACTTTGACGATCAAAGTAGACACGGCGTCCATCGGCAAATACGTCCAATCTATAACGCCATTGTGCATCACGTGGTCGAACACGAACTTCAATAACTGTAGAATTATGTCCACGAACAGCAATTGATGTAGGATGAGTAGCCATAACTGGTCCATGAATATTTCTCGCAACCTGTTGGAATCTACCTTGCACATCAATTTCATCTGCACCATTTTTGCCGCGCACTAAAACAAATTCTCCCATGCCGTTGAAAGTATATTCGAGTCCATCGAAAGTGACTATGTGAGGATCACCGAAAATTGATGCAACTCCAGGTGCTTGATAGGCAACGCAATCTTGAGATGGACGTCTTTCAAAACGGAATGTTTCGCAACCAACAGCTTGTTCATCTTGCCAGCGACAGCATGAGTAATAAGGACGAATATCATGGAACCATTGTGATAGTGTTGGAACTTTGTTTGCTTCATTGTAAGGATGTTGACCAATATTGTGCGTTCTTCTTGGCCTTGAACCCCACATTTGATCATGTGATAGCATCAGGAATCCATTTCGATCATAACAGCATTGTTGTTCTGAACCTTGTGATGTCGGTGTTCCACTTCTGACACAATGTATTCCACCACGATGGTTTAAGCAAGTTGGATTTGCATCACGATCACAATCAAAGTCAGGCATAAATCTTCCTTTGTCATAAAGTGCTTGATCAAGTTTGCAAGGACAAATTGGAACTTCATGGGCAAAATTACGAAGGAAACGATCAAGTCGTAACCAGTTGTCACAAAGTGCTCTTGGCCAATTTTGTCCATGTCGAGCCTCCCATTGAGGACCAAAATACCAAGCTAATGGAATTGGTTTTGACCAGAGAACTCTGCAATGAAATGAAATTTCTAGATTCCTGTCAATCAAATAAAAAATAAAACTTACGGTGTAATACCATCTGGAGGATCGACTAAGGTAATTTGTAGAAAACCGAATTGCATGTCTGTGACATTTGGATTATGTCTCATTCGATAGTTTGCTGGTGCAATTGTATAAACTCCAGTATTGGTCAATTGATTTTCAATGATGTCAATATACTCTAATTCTGGTCTAATTGTAGTCTCTCGATATCCATAAAGTGAAATTCTTACAGCAGCGTTAAAGTTCGTTGTTAAATTTGCTCTGTTCCAAGATATTCGAATTTCCGCAGGGTTTCGTTGATGCACGGAAGAATCTTCGAAAAAGATTCTATCAGTTGCAGTAGCAGGTGTTTCAACGAAATACCAGCCTCGCCACTTGAATGGCTCTGTTCCGATTCTGATTGCAAAACGAATGTAACCTTGAACACGAAGCGATGGCT
The DNA here is from genome assembly GCA_014622435.1 of Polypedilum pembai. Taxonomy (NCBI): domain Eukaryota; kingdom Metazoa; phylum Arthropoda; class Insecta; order Diptera; family Chironomidae; genus Polypedilum; species Polypedilum pembai. The sequence goes on along the minus strand of JACWBX010001824.1, from coordinate 40,525 downwards.
GAATGCAGATTGCTCGATTACGATCTACATAATGCCCCTGTTAAAAAAATATATTTTGAGTAACTAACTTCTTCCAAAATTTACTATTCAGAGCAGAGTTGAAAAGCTACCGGCTGCTAAATTTCAAATCTTTGTTTTTACGATTACAAATTATTATTTTCCGATTTCAAACATGAAGTCGCGATTTCGAATCTTGAAATGGTTTTCCATTTTTTTTGAATAAAATTTTTATAATTTTCCATTGCTATTTTGTAAGAAATCATTATTAATTGTGTTTTATTCTCATAAATAACTAAAATATATGAAGAAATGTTAAAAACGTCTTTAAAATTATATGAAAATTCAAATAGTTTTGCCAAGATTCGAAATTATAAATCCAAAATTTTTGTAGTGTTAAATAAATTTTTAAAAAAGTGGCGAAAGTTGGCGAATTTTTCGCCACCGTGTCTATCCCCCTGAGCTAATTATTGTGTAAAAAATGGTGAAAATCTTTTATGGTGAAAAAAATTTGTGGTGAAAAACTTTTTTTCGCAGCCCGGTTACTTTTCAATACTGATTCTAAGTATAAAACACTTTATATAGCTAAAAATAACTCACGACAACGGGCAAGGGCTCGCTTTCGAACATACATTCGATGCGTTCGTTTGGCATAAAGCATGGACCAGTAATGTTGATAATTGTTCCCCCCAGCATATTACCGGATTCGGGAGCAAAAACGAGTGGTAAATGAGCCGCATCAATGTCTTTATTACATGTACCCAACATAATCCTTTCATCTATTCTAAATATATGCCGACCTGGGAAACCGTTTGCCCAACCTCTGCCAGTCAAATCACGTAACACAGATGCCTGACTGTATGGCTTATACTCGTAAGCTTGTGTGCCATTTCCGGCATTAAATCCAATCTAGTGAATAATGAAAATAAACATATATACGAGTATATAAAATAATAAATACTCACATAGGCAGGAACACCACCCTCTCCTCCAGTTGTATCACCACCGGCCTCTGTATGTGAAGACCAATTGATCTCGGCATAATTCATAATTGCATAAGTATAAACTTCATCAGTCGCGAGAACCATTTGGAAAGAGTTTGTCTGTTGATATGAATGAAAATAAAAAAAATCCAAAATGACAATCGATTGCAAAAAATTTACATACCTTGAAAAGTGAATTGTCAATTCCACCCGCAAAACTCATATTTTTCCATGTTATGATAACGACATGTTTTGGAATGAAAGTATCAGAGCCAACAACTCCCTCTCTGATATCCCACATGACACGTTCGCGCACTTCCACACCGAACCTGTCTGTGCGAGTCATCAAATCACGTTCTTGTCTGAAAATAATGTGCAAAGGAAGGAAAAGTGAAAATAGATCTCATATTTGAAAGTATAATTTCTACATGAATTTGTGCCAACATCAATTTTCTCATCACACTCACGACATGTATAAGCAGATAAGGATCTAGACAAGTGCAAAAATACACAAATATAAGGCAGATTATACTGTCTCTCCTTCTACTTTTCCCTCCCAAGTCATTCGCTGTCGATTGAGAAAATCTCTCATCTCAACTCATAATAACGAAGTAAGAAAAAAAAAATCTATTTTGACGTCTTGAAAAGGAAAGACGTCTCCATTTATTTCCTTTCTTATATAAAAAGCACCTGTTTAGATCTCACGTATAAATGAATGAATGAATCTAAAAGGAAAACTGAGACATAAATATGTTGTTTACATTTTAAATGAAAGTTTTCTTTTTTCTGTATTTAAATTTAAAACGAGAAATTTGTTGAGATTAAAAAATGTTAAACGAAGATATTAATAAGCCACAAAATATGTCATATGTTTGAAAAGATTTTCAAATTTTGTTGATGAATAGAAAGGATAAATCACTAATCTCTCTTTTCAATTTGATTATAAAATCACTTTCTTAATGACACTATTACTTTTTCACATTCAATGGAATGAAGACTCGTCTTGATTTTTTGTATTCATAGATGGATGACCTATATATGTGCAGCTTTTCCATGTTTCATGCATCACGATTTAGACTCAATACTTGTTTACATTAAATAAAATTTAAATTTAAGCTCTGCACGACTCATTATTGTTATTAGGGATAATAAACCAAGTAACACAATTCTACCTGTTAATATAAATAAAGTTTTGCTTAGCTACAGTATCATTAATTCATTATAATTTTAACAAGCAAAAAGTCAAATAGAAAAAAACATGAGAACTTTTATAATATTTTCATTCGTCATTCTCGCTTGTATTGTGGTAAATATTGAAGCTGGCGGTTCATCTCAATCAAGTGAAATTTCAAGCCCACCGTCATCATCTGTTACATATCCTAGTAAATACTATGAATCTAAATATTCACGTGCATCTCGACCATCACGCAAAAGAGAAGAGAAAAAGTATGGAAAAAAAGGTAAACGTAAATCGAAAAAAGGCAAAAAATCAAAATAATTCAAACGGGACAGCATAAAACAGTTGATATAGTTTAATTGTTATATATTTGTTAAAATTTGAAATAAAAACCTTTTTATACGTTAAAAAAGATTTTTAAATTTTTTATCAAATAAACACCACATTAATCTTTTCATTCTCATCTTTCAATGATCCATTGAGTCCAATACCAGTGTATAAATCGATCGAATAAAATTAGGCTTCATTTAACAAATGTTGCCTTCAAATGTGTAATTTATTGACTGAACATGGTTATTCTGTTGAGCTAAAAATGTTGCTCAGAAAATAAAAAAAGGAAGCCTAAGCGCCAATCGAAATAATATCCATTGTGTGGAAATTGAAAATCTCAAGAGCAAACAAACACAATGCATAGAGAGAGAGAAAGAAAGTATTTTTTTTGTCGGAAGTAATTTTAACTTTACTTCTCGCCATTTTTGTATGAATTCCTCCTCGGAAGCGACAAACAGTAAGTGAAGTAAAAAAATTCAATGAAGAATAAAATTTTCCGCCACATATTTCCGTATTGTCAATAAATGTTGCTAAAACTTTTTATATGAAAAATTCTAACAATTTCTCTTGAGTTTATGCTCTTATGAGAGTCGGAATGGAATGAAAATAGCTACGCTTTGCATCTAATCCCATCATCATTTATTGTTCTTTTTTGTGTGTACAAACAAATCATGCAGCATCGTGTAACCATTTCAAATATAAAATCGCTAATGGCATAAAAAATGTACGAAAGAAAAGAAGATTTTGAATTTAAAATGTATTTATGTTAGGCTTATTTCGTTTATTTATAAGAAATTTTTAAATTTAATTTCTCTTAATGAGTCAAACATGAAAAATATGACATTAAGCAGCTTTTTAAAAATATTTTACCATTTGATTTATGTACATTTTCAGGAAACAAAAATGCTTTGTTTTAAACAAACTTTTTCTTAAAGCATTGTTTTTGATTGTTACATATTTAAAATATGAAATGAATAAATAATAAAAGACCATTATTGAATAAAGGATAATTATGTGTGTCGTTAAATAATGTAAATGCACAGAAAATTACTCTTTTATAAATAATTTTTCTTTCAAATCATTTCCAATAAAGCGTTTCAAAGACTACGCAAGCTGATGAGAAAATTGAAAATGATTATACATGTTCAAAAGGAGAGCAAAAGGTTTTGTACAAATTTCTTTGATCCGTTTTTCATAAGAAAAATCTCATAAAAAAGTTTCAAACCCTTTTTTTTATGAGAAAAATTCAATTGTTAATGGTGGTAGGTATGTATGTATGTATGTGATGTAAAAAGGAATAAAAGATTCATAAGTAGGCTTTGAATCATGACGGCATGCTACACTCAACTTCACATGCATAAAAAAAGATGAATGAGTAAAACGAATACATGACTGCAAAAGTTCTTTCATCTGCTTCATCCTTTTATATGTAAGTAAAAAAAAATATGAAAGGATTCTAATTTCATAATGATGGAAGCAATATTTACAGATATTATAATGATTGTTAAGAACAATAAAACCATTTGCTCATATTGTAAATCATGATAATGCTACTGCTCTTTCAATAAATGCGAAAAATTCAATACAACAGAATCAGCTGAATCATTTTCTACAAATTTGTCTAATGACTCACCTAAAATAGACGCCTGGTACACGCTGATCAAAGTCAGTTTGATAAATTCTTCCAATACGACAGCGTGAGAAGAAAATGCCGATAAATGATGGATCATTACGTCGTGGCCAGTCTTTGATTGGAAAAACAAGAGGATAAGTATAATGTTCTGGTGGATCTGAGAATTCAAGATATCCATTTAATGATACCTGTAATAAAATGTATTTTGTTATTTCATTTTTTTTTATATTTTAAAAATTCATTTTAACTCACTCTTGTGTAATTAAAACGGAATCCGAAAAATGGAAGTTGGAAATTAAAATTCTTATGAACTTGTTGATTTGATGCATGAATGTCTCTTTGTAAATCTCCAGAATTTTCAGGGCCACCCTTATCAAAGAACCAATACATGAAATGACTTCTGATAAATTGAAGACGTTGAGTTGTGATAGTATATCCACGTCCATCGTTTCTATGTGTTGGTGGCTCATTTGGTGCCAAACGATTGTTCATGTCTGTGATTGGAATGAATGAAACTTTATTAGTTTTTGCAAAAGATAATATGCCTCGAGTGCAAAATCAGGTTATTTTTATGCTTCATGCTCTTTTAAGGATGAATCTCAGAAAATAAATCTATTAAATTTATTGTTATGATATCAGGAAAAAACAAGCAGAACAGAAATGTATTTTCTTATTTTACTTTTCGAAAATAGGACAAATCAAGGATTGAAAATTTTATTTCTTTATATTTAATAAATAACAAACATTTAAAAAGAAACCATTTTTGCAAGTTCTTAAATTCTTTTACTTATTTTTTATGCTTTTCACTCATGACATTTGTAATCCTTATATGAAAGTCCAATATTTATTTATTATATTCTGAACACATACATGAAAGCAATAAAGATTCACTTCGAAGTTCTCAGATAAAATTCTCAGCTTGTTAAAAAGTCATAAATTTATGAGTCTGTGACACATTATTTGATAAAAATGGAACAAATAAAAGTCGAAGATTTAATAAATTTGCATTCTTGGCACTAATGCCAAAAAAGAACTTGAACTGCAATAAAATGAAAGAATAAGATAAACATGATGGAAAATAAGAAAAGAAATTAAATTTGTTACTAATTATTAATAATTGCATTTCGATTTTCTATAATAAAATACAATTGATTGAACTTAATAATAAAATCAATCTTTACAAAATTGAAATTTTTAGTACTTCAAAATTATTAACATTATTTCACACTCAATTTTTTTGGCAATAAAAACAAAAGTTCACCACATGGCAATTAAATTTTAACTCAGTTGATTCTTGACGATGACATACAATGGAATGCAAAGAATATCATACACAAAGGCTTTTGTGGCTTGCTTATACTACGATATTCAATAAAAGTTTACCATGCAAAGCTTTATACAATATCATAATGTGACACTTTTGTTTGTTCAATGATTTCACAACCACACATTCTCAATATTGGTGTTGGTGTGCACCTACTTTTATTATCTCAGAATAACGTTGAGTGTAATGTGCTACGATAATAGTTATGTTAAATAAATATAGCATTATCAGCAATGTTCACGTACACAAATGAAATTTTGAGCTATTTTTCTCTCATGATGAATAACGTCAAGGCGTGAAATGAATTTTATGAACCACAATCAGTCAATACTGCAAAAATAATTTAATACATATCCGACATCTATTGGAATAATTTTGTTATTAAAATAACAAAATATTTATAAGCTTTATTTATGACTTTTGTAGACATTTAATAATCAAATAAAACATTTTTGATTGATAAATGGAAAAAGTTGGCTTTTACTTTAATTATTTCGTTTTTCGCAAAACCTTGACTTGAAAAAAAATTAATATTGTATTTTATAGGTAGCATGCTTTTTTGTAAAAGTTTTAAAAATATTGGCTCAGACACACAAACATTAAGCGCTGAGCAATCAAATATTTGAATATTAGCACTAAGCACCAAGCATTAAATGTTGAGCGCTCAAACACTAGTGCTGAACTCAAAACACAAAATGCTGAGCACTAAAAATTTAGAATTGATGTTTGAAGTACAAAACATTGTAAGTTGGGCATTAAAAAAAGATCAAAAAACTCAGTACTTAAAATGGAAAAATATTTAAATAACAGTTTACATTATAATGCGTAAGATCACATCACTCATTAATGCAAATCGATAACAAAATTCATATCGTGAAACTAATCTTTTGAATGTATTTTAAAATACATTTAAATATTGCAAAACAAATTAAATTATTAAAAATAAAAATATAGATATCAAAGATATGAAAATTAAATAATTTATACATAATAAAATTTTTCAATATCTTTCCATTAAAGGCTTTGCATAAATTTTTGAAATTTAATTTCTTTCTTTTCATCTCACAAAAGCATTTTCAATTTTTTATAAAATAATAACATCAAAGCATAAATGCACATTGTCAATAAAGAAAACTATGATTTCTTAATGAAATTTTATTTTCAACTATCGTTGAACTAGGCAACTATCAATAAGAGTGAATGATGTCATTTTATCGATTTTACTTTTTTTCTTTGAACAATAATAAATGCGAAGAGAGTGAAGGAAAAAATTTGTTTCTGATAAGATAAAGCGTACTTCAACCATAATTTTCGTTATGAAACTTAAAATAAAGTACAATGGTAAGCATTTGCTTCGTTCGAAAAATTTATGATTCAGCAAATGAGGAAAGAATTTTCAAAAGGGTGTGGATTGAACTTGACTTACCGTTCCAATCGTAATTTGTGTCGGATGTATCTAAATTGAATCCCATGTAGTCCTCGTAATTCATGTATTTGCCTTTAGTCTTTTGCACTTGAATTGGTTCCACATCGATTGCATCCTCATCAAGCTTTTCTTCCTCTTCTGCGGGAGCAATTTCCTCTACTTTTTCTTGTTCAGGTGGTGGCGACTCTTCGGGCGTTTCCTCACTAACCAACTGTTCTACTGCTTCAATTGCACCACCACCATCATCATCATAATTTTCTTCATTTTTATCATTTGCATTATCATTATCACTTATTACTTCAACCTGCTCATCATCACCATCACTCGTAGCTTGCACTAGTGAGATGCTAATTATCGTTAGCAGAAGTAACCACTTCCACCTCATTTTTCACTATTTTTTAATCTTTTTTATTTCAAATTTCTTCAATAGTTCAACTTTATAGCAAAAATTTCACAATTTCACGTTCTTATCATCAGGGCGTTGCCTTGATAAGATAATAAATTCAAATTTAGTACGCACCACTGATCTCAACTTTTTAAACGTCCAAACGAGCCGCGCACCTGTCGATGTCTGAAAATTGAAAAATATTTTCAACTTGCTTACATGTAACTTGTATGACTTATCTTATCACAGCTTGCTTTATAGAGAAAGATAAGATAATGTGATAAATGCAATTTCAGGTGTATGTGTGAGCATCATTTAGGAGCGCCAAAATACGCTAAGCATTCAATTATTAAGTGATTGGATGAATGAAAACACCAACACAATACAATGTTGAGTGTCACTTGCAAGTGAATCAAATTGGCAACATACACGCACAAATATGAATTTATCTTATCTCACGTTCTTGACTGTATTAAATATTGATAAAGAATTTCTGCTACATTTCTGTTATGATTCATCATTGTTATTCATAAATTTCTATAGAAATTATTCACAATTATTGCTAAGTCATTTGAGAATTAATTAATTATGAATGATTTCTATTCGAATTGTAATTTATTTTCCCGAAAGAATTGAATTCTCTTGGAATTTCTAGCTATAAAGTTACTTTATGGATTCACTTCAAAATATAAATAATTGAATTGTGTTTAAAATCATTTTAAATATTCATATTGAACAAAGGCATTGTATCGAAAAGCTATTTCTCTTCCGCTACTGTTGCTGCTGCAGGTAAATAATTCCACATGAATATAAAGTTTTAAAGTTTCACAGCAATGCGAAATTGTCGGAAATGTGATTTTCACCACAGAGTAGTGGTAAAAATATTTTGTATATTAAATAATAAAACATTTGATAGTTTTATGTTTAAATGAGTTAATGAGGACGATGTTTTAATAATAAATCTAATTATTTTTAGTGCTTTGATGAAACTAGCCAATTAATTTCCTTTATTTTTACACCAGATTGCGTCCTGAAAAATTTATTAATTGAATAAAGACAAATAAATGAACTAATACTTTTCTCATAATTAACCAAGCTATAAATTTTCTTAAAAACAGCTGCCTAAAAGAGTCAAGAAAAATCTTTCTAAAAATGTATTTCCTCATTAACACAAAAAACAGAGAAGAAAACTTCAAACTTTTTTAATGTTCCTTTTTTCCTATTTGTTTCTTATGAAATGAAAAAAAAATTCTTGCTAATTACTCCCGCTGCTCATCTTTTTTTGCAAATTGAGCTATCATTTTCTCAATTTCCTCTCATTTTCAAGCCAACCGCTTATTGAAGCTCTTTACGTATATTCATTTAATGCTTTTAATTAAAGAACCTTCCTTTCTAAAAATAGCAAACAATTTTATGTCTTAATTTCTCTAGTGGTAAGCTTCTAAAATAAATCAATTAAAATTTCGTGCAACAAATTGGAATAAAATGTTATTTAAAGTTTTATACTAAATAAATTGAACACTATATTTCTACATCAATATCATCTACCATTGTAGACAAATTTTATGACTAATTAAGTTAACCTTTTCGCATAAAAACTTTTTTAATTAATGATGCTAGAAATTTTCACTCATAAACTTTATGTGCAAAGAATAATTTACAATAAAAAATTAAAATCAATTTTTACCACCATATCATGTCATCGTTTAAAAAAATTAACAATATTTTCAATTTCCAAGAGATGCATGTAAATTGAGTTAATAAAATTTAAGAAATAAAAATCTTAAAAACTCCAATTAAAATTGCGGCATGAATCGGAAATTACAACAGAGATTGCTAAAAATAAAATTGTGATTGTCAGGTTTTATCAGTTTATCTATGCCAATGAAAATGTGTCGCAAGCAATGACGAAGTTGAATTGTGACGAATTTATATGGAAGGAATTCAATCTAAAAATTTTTCATAAGTGTTGTTGATGTAAAACTGTAAAAAATTAAATTTCTATATCAAACTAATGTGAATTAGATAAAATAGAGAGGTAATGTCTTTTTTCTGATTAATTTAGGCAAAATTTCAAATTAAAAAAAAATTTTAAAAAAATATTCACACATGTTAAATGAAACGGTCAAATAATTTTCAAACAATGTTTAATGTTTTAAAACAATAACAAACATTGATATTAAACATTCAATGTAACATTGAGTTTATTTTTATTTAAAACATTAAAATGAATATTAATTAAAAGTTTGTGAATAGTAACTTTATTATTTAAAAAGGTTTTATGGTATAAAATTTATTTTAAACTAAATTATTTACAAAATAAATGCCACCACTTCGACTCTTATTATATTTCTCGATCAATAAAATAATTACATCGTCTCTTTCAAGTATAACTATCATAGCAATAACGATAGTACAAAATAATTTCAAAAAGTCTGCTATCAAAAATACTTCAAAGATATTCTCTGATTGTAAGCTATATATTTCAATTATAAATGTCGCAAGTAATACAGTAATAATTTTAAATCTGGTCCAAAACCATCGATTTTCTGCTTCATATATCGCATAGTTTTCAGAATCAAAGTTTATCATGCACTCATATTTAAAATATATTGCGAGAATGAAAAAGACCAAATCAACACCGATCATTAATTTTGAAAAGAATTCCAAAATATGAACAAATGTCATAAATTCTTGAAAAATTGCATAAGAATTTATCTCGATGGAATAAATTATAGCTGTGAAGAATGTTGCGCTGAAGGAAAAAATCATGTACATAGGAAGTCGATATGGAATATCCTTTTCGATGTTACTATGCAATTTACTAAAAGAAAAAAAAAAGAAATTTAAATTAAAAAAAATCAGTAATATTAACCGTCAGTGATGTGTGAATAGCGCATTTTACTGTTGCAGATCAGTATTTTGTTGCAATATTTAATCTAATGTAAACTTAACGAAATTGGTCTCAAAATAGTTTCAAAAGACTTTTCTGTGAAATTCATAAAAAATTTTGTGCAAAATCATCACAAGAATTATAATTGAAAGATTTTTGAAAAAAATGTATGTTGAAAAATTTTTTGGTGAAAACATTTGACGTGAAAAAAATTTTTTTTCTTCAAATTTTGTCAAATGTTTTAAAATAACTCGTGAACTGCATGAAGTTTCGGGAAGAATTTCCGTTACACAGGTCTCATAAAAAGCAGCAATAGATTAACGCAGTGGTTTCCAACCTTTTCTGGGCACACACTTCGACCAAAAATTTTTTCTCGCGACACACCAAATTTTTTTTCATAAAAAATTACAAAAATTCGATAATTTCTACTTAATTTTTAAGTTCAAGAAAAAACGACATTAGTTATTTTCAATATTTATTCGCGACACGCTTAGTTCTTCACCGCGACACACTAGTGTGTTGGTTAGTCATCATAGGTTGGACACCACTGAATTAACGCAAAAATTTTGACGAAAAACGGTTCTAATAAAGACTAATTATGGACACAGACGGACGGACAATGTGTGGACAATAGCGCCTTTTTTCTTTAAGGATAATGAGCTAAAAAAATGACTTACAAAAATATCCAAAACATATCAAAGCACATGACACTAATCCACATAAATCCGAAAACATATAAAACTTCTAAAAACATAGTGAGATAGGTCGCCATTCTAAATGATAAAAAATCATCATAATGAAGGGTTGGTTGAAAGAGAAAAATTAAGAGCAGAGGAAATAGGAAATGCAATATGCAAATCCCATGAAAGTCATGAAGTTGTTTAAAAAACAAGTATACTGATAAAATGAATATCAATATAACAACGGATATCACAATAACTAAAAATAAAAGCGTTGAAATTCATTGCGTAAAAAATATTGTCAAAAATTTAATTTAAATCCATTAAAACATACCGAATCCATGAAAAATAAATCTAAATGTCTGATTATTATTGCAAATGATCGTTTCCCATTTAATCTCTCCATTAACGTCTATCTTTTTCTCTTTGCAGTACTGATGTGGTGTAAAGTAGAAAAATTGCAATTTTGTGTCAAAGAAAATATCATCATCGTCTTCACTTTTGTAGTCATTGCGGTCGTATACTTTTGTACTAAGACACATTGGTCTTCCTCGGTTAATTTTGTAATCATCGAAAAATTCCAGAATTGTATCATTCATATGGAAATTAGCCTTTATGAAAGTGTCTGGTAGTTCTTTCTCATCAGTTGAGCAAAATGTAACACAAAAAGTTTCTATGTCATCTTTACAATCGACTTCATAAGTCTCAATTCTCCAAAATATGGCAATTAATATTAAATACACAATAATCACAGTCACTTGAATACAACTTCTCTTGTCCATTGATAGTAACTGAATGGAAGTAAAAATTAAAGCAGAGAGCGAAAAGAGATTTTTTTCTTATCACAGCCAGTGCTTATGAACAAATCATTTTAAGGTTATTTACTCAAGTGTCTCATCTGTCCATGCCTTGGTTTTAAATCTCTGATTTTTTATTTTGAATAATCAACTGAGAATATTTTTAGAATAATAAAAAATATGTGTTGCCAGATAATAATAATGTTTCATCATTGTATTATTTCAAATAAATAAATTATTTATAAACATTTTTTTGTTAACACCAATTATGAAAAATATTTATGGAAATATCTAATTATAAATAGCTACATAATTGATAAAAAATTAATATATAAACTATGATATTTTAAATGTGTACATTTTAAAAAACATTTCTTCATTTATGATGTAATTGTAAGTGAGACTCATTAAATGTTCATCCTTTATTTCTTAGGTTCATCAACCGAAAGTGATTCACATTTTGTCGCATTTGATCTTCTGCTTGAGAACATTGACATTGTTTGTGACATAGTGGTATAGCTAAAATAAATGAAAAGTTTTTTAAACATCAATTTTAAAAAAAAAATTTGTTCATACCGTCTTTGAATTATTTTCTGCACTTTCGGTTGCCAAACAAACATCATGAAAATTATAAAACCTTGCAAACAATTTATAGCTGATGCTGCATGCAAAAAAATTGAATTCCAAAGATACCAGGAAACTATTTCTATAATCCAAGGAATACCCATGATAACAAAAAGTCTCATGTAAAGTAAAAATCTAAAGAAATAAATAAAGTTAGGCTTTTTAAAGAGAAGATTTTTTTTAAAACCTGTGTATGAAAATTTTTTCATCAACAAATATTTTGTTTTATACATATCTAGTCTCGTCATAGTATGGTATTTAATTCTATGACAGAGCTTCCTCTTGAGACTATCTAGTAATAAAAGTTCAACGTCATTGTCAATTAATCATTTACCTAGCCTTTTCTTTTTTCGCATGCCTACTACTTTCGCCTTTATTCACAATTGATGTCTCTTTTTGTGCACGATATATTTTACATGCGGTTACAGAATAGAAAATTGTATTGATAATAATGAAAATTGTTATTGGCGCATAAATATAAAACAGCTGACGCGTTCTTATTATTTCTCCCTCATCATTGATATCATATGTTATAGTACAAGAAGAAGTGCCAATTTCTGTACTATAATCATTTTGAAGTATCTCAAATTCATTTAGAACACAAACAATTAACGTCAACAAAACAGGAAAACCGGTCGCAAATCCACAGTACATATAAAATCTGTTTTCATCTTTTCTAATTCCTTTTCTATAAAAAGTTTCATTATGAGTTTATTCTCAATATTTTTTGTAAAATTTACCCTTTAAATGTTGACCAAATGTCAAAGCACATCACATTTAACCAGAAAAAACACATAAAAGTTGTAGCCATCAATAAATATCCCATCATCTTACATAAACGATTATAATTGTCAACAAAATAACGATCATAAAGACCAAAAAGAGCTAAAAGTCCGTACATTAATGTCAATGAAAATACATAAGCCATGAGAGACTTTCCATGTAAATTTTTCAACTCTTTAATGCATGCGTATACAAAGAAAGTTATAACGAGAAAAGGAATTGATGCAATCATAACTGTAATAAATATTGGATAAAATTACTTGAAATATCAAAATAAAAAAAGAGCTTACAATAAGGATAAAGTAATTTGATTTTATCAATTTTTTCAGGTGATGCTGCACATATGAACATTATTTTATTTGTGCCATTTACACCAATGCAGTAATTATTCCAATCATATGTAATATTATAAATGTCATAGATATATCCATTCTACAATTTGTTTTTTAGCCATTAGATTAAAAAATTTCATTAAAAAACTAATTCTTACTGATAAAAATCCCCAACCGTCACTTTCTTCATACAATTGATCACATGGTTTTCCTTTCAACACTATATAATTTTCATTCAAACTTAGAGCCCCCGACTTGTTGCTCACATCAAAATCTGTATTATTATCACAAAAATATTTTCCAAAGCAACAAAATCTGACGCAAACTCCGCTACACACTTCAAGTGATGGAAAAAAATTTTCTTTTATGACCTCTTCAAATAAAAAATATGAAATGATGAGCACTACTATTAGTGATACTAAAAAAATTATTATAGATTTTATAAACATTTTGAGAGCTTCTCAAATTTTAATACGAATCGTACAAGCAACCTACAACTACTGAATATGCGAATGAAAATATACAATTTATTTATTTATTTTCGCTTCATTAAGATATCTCATGGGATGGACATAACGTTATACAAAAAAAAAAATAAGGCCTTTGCACAATGATAAGAATAAGAGACGAAAATTTAAACACACCTCGTTTAATTAAAAAATTCAGTAATATTAACTATAAGTGACGTGTTAGTAGCGCATTTCACTGTTGCAGATCAGTTTTCTGATGCAATATTTAATCTACTGAAAATTTAATGAAATCGATTTCAAAATTATTTCTAAAGACTTCTCTGTGTATTTCATAAAAATCATGAGTTAAACTGATAGCAGAAAGCATTGCACAGCAGTTTTATTTAAAACACATTTTTGAAAATTTTTTAGTGAGAATGCTTTTGTGGTGCAGACGGACAAAGTGCAGACAATAGTGCCTCTTTTCTTTGAGGAAAATGCACTAAAAATCGATATTTCAATAACACAGAGATGCATTTATGGGTAAACACGAACTAAAATTTAACTATTTTATGATAGTCAGCCAGTACTGAAAAAATTTCATCAGAGTTGGCCATTTCGAGCGTAGAAACATTAAAATAAATTTTTATAGCACAATTTTATTAATTGTTAGAGCTAATAAACATCATTTGCGTGTGTCGAATCCGCGAATATAGCAATTTAATAAATTAATGATAATTGATAAGGCTCTCAATACTTTAACTTATGAATTAAACTTTTCGTTGTTTATTATTTTAGTTATAATTTTCATTAATGTGTGATAACTAGCTAGAGATCTCAAAAAATGTGAAAATATTTCCTTTTACATTAAAAGCGTGTAAATCTTATGTACATACATACTGCATACATCAAAATGTAAATTCTATGATAATACAAAATATAAAAACGTATCTTGCAATAGAAATGCAATTTAATCTCTAAGCATCGGCTTTTCTGATTGTGACATTTGTCTCATGCTATGAGCAGTAGTCGATGACAGTCGTGAAGTTTCTGTTCCACTATTTGTTATTTGTGAAGTTGCAGGCGGGAGTTTTCTTATAGAACGGTATCTAAAAAAATTGAATGAATTAAAGCAAATCCATTAGATATTTGTATTGTAGAGTTGAATTTTAAAATATGACACATAAAGAGGAATATAACAATTAGTTTTAGCACAATTAATAATGATAAGTGGCAATAATGTTAATAAAATCATGCAACAAATTGATAATATCAATTCAATTCATCACTACAAAATTTACCTCTTTCTATCACAGCCAAAAATAATTTTAAAAATGATTATGATAAAGATTAAAAATATGATAATTTCATTGAGTAAATTATTGCCAATTACTTTGTGACACCACTCCAGTATGAAAACTAAAAATACACATGTGAAATTGTAATGGGGAACTACGAAAAGTATTATTAGCCAATGAAAGGAAAATATGGAGAACAATTATAAACATCAACGAAATTTAAGGGAGAAAAAGGAAAACAAATAAGAAGTTCATTTTATTTACCTTCTCACAATTAATTTTTTGACTTTTGGCTTCCATACAAACAGGAGAAAGATAATGAGACCTTGAATACAATTCAAAAAATCGCTGACATAAAAGACAATGCTATTTTCGAACACCCATGAAACTGATTCCATACACCATGTTACGCCCATAATGATGAATAATCTCAAATAGAGGAAAAATCTAGAGTAAAAAAACATAAAACTCAATATTTAATTTGTAATTTGCTTGCAAATGTATTTTATACCTGTCTGTATCTGCATCCATTTTCGAGTGTTTTTGACTTTCGCCATTACGAATTACTGATGTCTCTTTTTGTACTGTCCATATTCTATAGGCTGTGACTGAGTAGAGGACGACATTGATAATCATTATAATTGAGATAGGTGTGTAAACATAAATTGCTTCGATCATACGACTTTCTCTCATCCAACATCGTTTTTCACCAAAATTGGGTAAATAATACTCTGGCAAAAGTTTCCATGAATCAATGATGAAAACAAGAAGAGTTAAAGTAATTGGTAATCCAAAAGCATATAAAGAGTAAAAAAGAAATCTTATGGCGACGCTAGTTCGACCTCTATTAACACCACCTCTGTAATTGTAAACAAAAAAATTAATTAAGTGAAAGGAAATTTGAGCTCATAGGAACTCACTTGAAAGTTGACCAAATATCATAGCACATGACATTTAACCAGAAAAAACATAGGAAAACGCTAATGTAAATTGTATAACCCAAAAAAACACATTCAAATGTCTCTGGGACGACTCTATCTTTATCCAACTGAACGATGCAAAGTGCAACATAAAAAGTTGCTAAACTGAACACATAACACATAAGGCATTTTCCATGAAGATTTCTCAATTCAGGTATGAATGCTATGAATATAATAAGAAATATTATTTGTTTTTTTTTTCATTAGAATTTTAAATTAACTTACCATATACACAAAAAGTGATAATAAGGAATGGTATAGATATCAACATGCCTAAATTTACGCAAAAATGTAAAAAAAAATAAATTGAAACACTTGATGCACGTAAAAGGTTAACGATCAAGTTACATTAAATATTAATCTATATGAAAAATTTGTAATGTTTGTATATCCTCGCATCTATACAAACCATTATTCCCAAAATCGATATTACTTTTATAATGTAGAAATAAGCCTAAACGACTTACTCTTTATATCACATTGTGTGACATTACTGTATGGATGAAAATTGTATGACATGTGTGTAAATAAAATTTACGAGTGTAACACACATTAAATGAAGTTAGCTCTTTCACATTCGATTAATTCAATTGATAAATAATCGCGACTCATCAGCTTATTGTTTGCTATCGGAATTATCGAAAAATGTCGCACTTTCTATTGATATTTACATTTAATCGTTAATGACATGAATATAAAAATGTTAATGGTGCTATTAAAGCTGAATTTATTGCACTCACCAATTGGATACACAGCAAATCTTACATCACGATCTTCTTGATAGCAGAGCAAAACATCTGTTGTTATGTCTCCCATAGTCCCATTAGATGTCTGTCCAAAGCAATATTCATCTGTATTAGCAATAGCAGAATTCACTTCAATTGAGCCATTCTATGAAAATGTAGAAATAGAAAAACGAGTCATACTATTTGCTATTTTTTACGTATTCCAAATATTTTCTTTCCGCTCATAGTTGTTGATTTTTCTTAACTTAGCTCATCCTAGATTCTCACATGAAAATATATGAGTTAAATATAAAGCTTCACATAATATACTAAAACTGATAAAATCAAAATTTCAAAAAATATGTACCAAATTTTTTCATCACTAGCTTGCATTTTTGATAATAAAGATAGAATATTTTAAGCAAAATCTATTTTTATCTACGCATTTTACACGAATGTATAGACATTAATCATTTTCTTTCGTGAATGGATTTTTTAAAATCAAAAATAGCATCAAATTTTTAGCGAAAGTAGGTAATCGTTATCGGGTAAGCGTAAGAGAATATTTGTAAATTCAAAAAAGTTCTTTTACTTAATAAAATAAACGTTTCAATCAATCAGTTACAAGAAATTTTGCATTCGTACTCACTTTTAAAAACATCCATTTATCATCATCATAATCGTTTGGTTCAAGCCTATATAATTGTTTACAAGGTTTTCCAACAAGTATCCCATATTCATGTGCTTCAATATCTATTATCATATCTTCTTGATCATGTGTTGGAACCTGAAGAGTTGTCGTTTTGACGCATGCATGATGTTTTCCTTCACCGCTAAGACAGCATAGTCTAATACATTTTCTATATTTGCATATACATCCTCTATAATGTGGCTCAACCATTGTTTTTTCAGTAAGATTTTCGATTATGTAATCATAAAGCTTATATTCTCCCAACTCAAACTTGATTCCTCCAAATATAAAATTATCGTTTGCGTCTTTATAGCCAGATGTAATGTTAACTGTATCGTAGAAATTGCAATGGCCATTCCACTGAAGCATATAATTATAATTTTCTCCAGCATCCGCCGTTGTGCCAGTTATCGTCATCAAAAACAACGACCAGAAAGTCATCATATTCATCATTATATTTTCTATTCTTTTCAATTGTTTACACCAAGTAAGCAAGCAAGCAAATGTTAAGTTTATTTTAAAAGACGAAACACATCTGGAAGAAAGAAAGGAGAATTGAATCTTTCTTCACCATGTATATATCTTCATAATAACTTGATTTCCGATTAATTGATGGACTTTTCATCATAATCTCAAAATTAATAATCAAAGTTATGTGTAGATATGATTCGTTAGCTCATTTACTAGAAATATTTGATCAAATAAAGAACCCACGCACATGTTACCTTAATTTTTTTTCTTAAAAAATTATGTTTTAATTTTCACAATTTCGTCTTCATATCAAAAAAGTTTAAAAGGGTGGAAATATTTTTTTCTCAAATTATTCTTAAATTGAATGAAAATAATATACAAGTAAGTACTTCTTTTTATCACTTATCGTTTTTTTGCCATCTTGTCAACACAATATTGTATCGTAAGTACACAAGCGTTTCTTTATCTATGAAGTAAAGATAAGAAAAGCAACATACTGCTTTTGATTAGACTGAATTAAATGATCAAACACAAAGGTAATTCTTGTTTAATTTTTTACAAATAATGAAAAAAGTCTCACTTGATGCATCATTTTTTAAAAATTATGCATGTAATTTTATATTTCACAATTAGAGAAGTACTTCACACTATTTTTAGCAACTTTTACAGATACTTAAATATATTGGTTTCTTCTATCTAGTTATACAAAATTAATAAGCAATATGTGAGAATTGGATATTTGCTGTTAAAAATTAGTTTCACGTCTAGATAGAGTTAATTCTGTTTAAAATGAATGTTATGTCATTGTTAAATGTGAATTTAATTAACATTTAACTTTAATTACACTCACTTTCTTCACTTCCTTATTTCTCAAATTCAGCTATTTTTAAGCAATTGATAAAGAATTCTTAATATTTTTTTGATTTTCTTTTCAACATCACAGACGAAAAAATAAAACGATGTTAATTGGTCAAAATTCGCAACAAGAATGAAATTAAGAGAGAAAATGTGTAGAAACACACTGCAAGCTTTGAGCATTTTATGAGACGTAATTTTATGGCAATAGACTTATAACATGATTTGAAATAATCAGTAATAAATAGACAGTAGTAAACGATTTCTGAAAGTAAATTTGAACATATCAAATGGAGAAAAACATCAAAATAAAATTAATAATCTCCAAAAAGCTGTTTATTTAAAATTGGAGAACAAT
>JACWBX010001824.1:0-21314 GCA_014622435.1 Polypedilum pembai | reverse complement strand
AAAACGATGTTAATTGGTCAAAATTCGCAACAAGAATGAAATTAAGAGAGAAAATGTGTAGAAACACACTGCAAGCTTTGAGCATTTTATGAGACGTAATTTTATGGCAGTAGACTTATAACATGATTTGAAATAATCAGTAATAAATAGTAGGGTTGGGAAAAATTCATATTCGAATATATGCGCATATAAATATTCGAATATTTATTCGAATATATTAGAATATATGTGCGCATATGCATTTTACGAAATCAGAAAAATACGTTAAAAAAGACTGTATTTTCAATTGTTATTTCTTTGAAAACTCAATGAATCTTTAAGAAACTCATCACTAATATAGTTCTCAACCAAGAAAGTAATACTAACATGCAAGCTCAGTGTATTGTTAAATGGTTTTTAAATAATTACTAACAAAATTCAAGATGGCGATTCTAAATGATAACAAGTTTAATTTATTACTTTGAACTTTTTAAAAGGATTCATTTTAACTGGAAACTGTTTATTTACAAGTTTTATGTTCATTTCTAACAAAAGATCCTCATTAAATAGTATATTATTCTTTGGTTTAGTAAAGAAAAAGTGATAGAAAAATTTGTCATTATTCATAGAGTATTTGTCTAAATCATGTTCATTGTTACTAATTAATTGTTCTAAAACATGAAATAAATGGTGTTTTATCTATATGAGCATGGATATTCAAGATTAATCTTGATTTAGAACGTAAAAATGTATATTTATGTTTATTTTCCTAAAATCTGGCACCGAAATAAAATTATTGTTAATACTCATTAATTAGGCGGTCACAAAGTCTATATTAGTAACAAGAGCTACACAGTCTAAAGAATGTTAATATTACAGCTTGACCAGTTAATAGAAGCTTTATAATGACTTTTGAATATTATTTGATTTGCGATTGTTTACAAAAATGGTCATTTTAAAATTGTTAATTTATCATTAATTCTGAGCAAAATACTATCATATGAGCTTTGTTTTTCAATGAATATATCATAAATATGATGAATAATCAGAATATTGAGAGAATGGTCTTGTTTTAAGATAAAAATCAACAATTTTGCAAAAAGATTTTTAACGTATTTTTCCAGTTTTGTAAAATGCATATGCGCACATATATTCGAATTTTTTTTTTTGAATATGCGCACATATTCGAATATTTGCCCAACCCTAATAAATAGACAGTAGTAAGTAAACGATTTCTGAAAGTAAATTTGAACATATCAAATGGAGAAAAACATCAAAATAAAATTAATAATCTCCAAAAAAAAGCTGTTTATTTAAAATTGGAGAACAATTTCACATTATAAAGGAATTATTTGTCTCTTGCATATTGATTTATGCAACTGGATCATCGCCCTTAGTTGTTCTGGTGAAGATTAATTGTGCATTATGGTGTACAACTTGCTTAATTAATCCTGTTACAAAAAGAAATCAATCAAATAAATGAAAATTTACAATTGAACCAATCATTTACCTTTGTCACGCAATTCAATAAGAGCTCTCTTCGCTAATGATCCACGAACCTTCAATCTTTCAGACACTACCGATGGAGTAATGAGCTTGTATTGAGGAACTTCCTTATACAATTTCTCATATGTGGCTTTGTCGAAAAGAACTTGATTGTTCAACTTATCACGTACTTTTCCTTTAGACCACTTCTTCTTTTTTGCTTTGCCACCTCCACCTCCTTCCTTTTTTTTTTGTGTCTTCTGTGGCTGCTTGGCCGATCCTTTAGTGTCCTTTTTTGGAGGCTAAAATAAAAAAAAATTGTTTGTTGTTGATCAATATTTCAGTTTTTATAGGTTAAAAATTTCAATATTTAATTTATTGAAATTTATATTCTTACAGATAATTTCTACAAGTAGAGACAATAATTTTCAATTATAATAAATGATGCTTTTTATAACAATTTCTAAACCATGCTGAAACATTAAATTAAGTTTTTGAGAAAAAAATAATAATGGCATGGACTAAAATAGTTTTTTAGCAATTTCATTGATATTTCTAGTTTTCTGCATAATATATGGACTGCATTTGTTATTTTTACTACTTATTCACACTATTGCACCATTTAGTATAACTAAATTATTGTTTTTACTTAATAATTAAAAAAATTTTTAAGAGAAACCAACTAACCATTTTCACTGAACGTTCAGAAAAGAAAGATTTTTTTCTCGTCGTCGTTCATTGTGAACATTTTTTTTTAATAAAAAAAATAATTCTAAATTCTGTATAAAAAATTTAATTTTGAGATAATTTATTAATAAAAATGGCTCATTTAGTAAAATAGGTTTATGTACTATTAGTTTTAATTAATTACTGATAAAAGTGCATCAAGTGGTATGTCAAATTTGACGTGAAAATACAAGAAAATAGTCTAATTAATAGTGATAACGTGGCAAAAGAATATTGTTGGTTTTCTTACAATTCAATACTTCATTTGTTAAAGCCATTATAAATCCCAATAATGCTTCCTCTCACACATAAAGATCCAAGAGGTTTGAGCTATAGAATACGAGAAAAACTCTTGTCATGGAAGCGGCTAATCTTTAGCGACAAAAGTTCAAGGAATTTATTTTTATTTCTTCTGTTGAATTTATCCTTTGCTTTTGTTGAATTAACATACGGAGTATGGACAAACAGCTTGGGTAAGTACATCAAATATTACCAAAAAGAGTGCGCCTAATATTATCCTCATAACTATTTTACAGGTTTGATCTCCGATTCGTTTCATATGTTCTTTGACTGCACAGGACTGCTAGCGGGCTTAGCAGCATCAGTAATTACAAAGTGGAAAGCAAATGAAAAGTATTCATATGGTTATGTTAGAGCTGAAGTGCTAGCTGGATTTGTAAATAGTTTATTTCTGCTCTTCATAGCATTTTTCATAATGTCAGAATCAGTTGAGCGACTAATAGAGCCTCCAGAGGTAATACATATTTTTTCTTCCTTACCTCTTCCTTATACAATTTATGACTTATAAAAACATCATTTATGCAATATTTTAATCATCATTGTAGGTAAAACATGAACGTTTATTTGTTGTATCAGTACTAGGTTTTATAGTAAACTTAGTAGGAATTTATGCATTCCAACATGGAGGTCACGGTCATTCACATGGAGGAGGAGGCGGTGGTGCACATCACGGTTTGTTTTCAAAATGATTAATTGCAAGAAAACAGCTCATTTATTGTTTTTCTTCTTTCATCTTTAGGTCATTCACATAATAATCACAATCACAGTCATAATCATTCACATAATCACAGTATTCATGATGACGAAAATACTATTCTTCTAAACAATCATCATGGACATTCACATTCTCTTGACATGGGCAATTCACAAATTATGCGAGGTGTATTCTTACATATACTTGCCGACACTTTAGGTTCTGTTGGGGTCATCATTTCTTCCGTTTTAATGTACATGTTTGGATGGATGATTGCTGATCCAATATGTAGCATGTTCATTGCAATTCTAATCGCACTTAGTGTGCTTTCTCTAATTAAAGAATCCATAATGGTTCTGATGCAGAGACAACCAGTCGCACTTGATCGTCATCTGCCGAGTTGTTATCAAAAAGTTACGGGTCTTGCAGGCGTGTATTCAGTTCAAGAGCCTCATTTCTGGACCCTATGCAGTGATTTCTATGTTGGTACAATTAAACTTGAAGTTAGTAAAAATGTAGATCCAAAGTATGTTATAAGTCATACAAGAATGATTTTTGAAGCTGTTGGCGTACGTCAAATAAACATTCAACTTGATTACCAATCAATGTGATGAATGAAAGATTTAATCATCATGAATGAATCATAAAAAGAGAAGGACTAAAAATGCCACAGGCCACAAAAATAATTAATTTAATAGTTATGTGATTCCAAGACTTTTTTTAAACTGAAAAAAAATTGTGGAATTTTAAAGAACAAATCTAGAGTAATAGTGAACCGAATAAACAATTAAAATTCATAAAAATTGCATACGCTCAATTTTTTGTTCTGTAATTTATGTAAATTTGATCATCTATGAAGCAACAGTTCTTCCTTTTTTTATTGTTAATTTATTTTTTATTTACTTTTTCATTTAATTTTGACAAAATAAAAATATTCCTATACAATAAACTCCTTTTATCAAGAAATTTTTCTATCGTCATCTTCGTTTCAAGTCAATATTTTTTCGATTCCTCCTAAACATAATTAAGATTTTATTTTATCGCTTTTCAAAATATCTTATTATAAAATACAAAAAACTTTATTTTATTGCACTAAACTAAAATTTAAAAAAAAGAAAAAATAAGGTAGGTAGTTATTTTATCGTTACTTCATGAATGACATGTTCCTTTTTTGGAGAGATATGAGAAATAGAGTATAGCAATAGAAAATGGTATAGAAATATTTTGTCGATAACGCTTGTTATCTTACAACTTGTAAGGAATGAATGAGTAGATTAAAACTAAAAAAATTGGCCAATGTTAAAAACATATAAAGTAAAGAGGGAGTAGCTGAAGTAAGGAAAGTAACACTTTAATATACTGCATGCACATTCCAAATGATCAATGCAAAAAATGATAAATCAAGGCTTAGATTCTTAAAAACCTTTTTAATGAATTTTTTAGCATTTGAATTAATATTTAATGTGTTTCTTTTTGAATTTCGTTAAAACCATAAATAAACTTCATAATCATCAACCTTCAATAATATCGCTTTTAAATGCACTTTTCTGAACACAGGAAGTAGAAATAAAATTTTATAATTCCGGTCATGATCCATAAAAAATTTAAGAGAGAGTGAAAAGGTGTGTTTGATGAACTTTAAAATGAACTTTTTAAAATTAAATTATAAATAGATAAATGGGAAATTAAAAACTAAAGTGATTATAATAATGCCTTTTAATTCAAACAATTCATCTTTCTATCAATATATAATTTTATAATCATACCTTGTCTTTCTGTTTTCATTTTTTAGATCTTTCTTTTAATATTACAGATAATTTTTCTCACTCATATCATTTTATAATAAAATAATAAATGACATTGAACAAAAATTAAGCATCTTATGTTTTGACAATTTACGAATCATCTTAGAACTTCGCAAATATCTGCTTATCGTTTTGTGTAAAATGAAATAATTATGAATATTATTTTTTAAATTTATTATTGTGCCGCATCGATCAGAATATTTTTTTCTACTAAAATTTTATGTCCCT
Source organism: Polypedilum pembai (assembly GCA_014622435.1). Classification (NCBI taxonomy): domain Eukaryota; kingdom Metazoa; phylum Arthropoda; class Insecta; order Diptera; family Chironomidae; genus Polypedilum; species Polypedilum pembai. The sequence goes on along the minus strand of JACWBX010001824.1, from coordinate 16,097 downwards.
CTTTTTATTTTTGTATTATCATAGATAAAGTTTTATTTAAATAATGCTCGAATTTCAACTAAATCATTTATATTTTTTTCGTAATCATTTAACAATGAAATGTAATTTAACAATAATATTGTAAATGATAGTGCTAAATAATATTTAGGTATGCATATAATAATTTTAAGTTACATAAAAAGAATTAATTAAATTTTTTTTTTCACTTTATGCCGTTATGCCGTTTCAAATCAATACCGCTGGTTTTAATATTTTTTGTCCTGCTATTTTTTTTAAGATTTGCAGAGATTTGAAATGTTTCAAAAGATTCTCAATAAAATATAAATATCGTGGAAAAAAGAAGAACAAATTTTCAGATTTACATGATTATGTGTAATTTTACTGCATGGTACAATTTGGGTCAAACGATTGAATGCGACTACAAAAGGCAGTTCTTGTTGTTAAACGGTTAAATTGAATGAGAGATATCATCAGTTTTTAATCAAATATATTCTAGAACTGAAAAATACTACCTAATGGAACGAAAATATATCGCTCAATAATGATTTATTGCAAATCTCAGCTCATGACATTTGAGCATGACTTTTCAAATTCTCTATTTCGTTGTCCTTCATTAGTACTACTTTTGTCCAATAAGAATCCTGCTCTCGAACTTTTAATTCAAGGTTCTTTAGCATACTTTCCTAATGATAAATAAACAATATTAAAATTTTTAAATTATGAACTATTTGTATAAATATGAACTTACAGTTTCTGCAATAATATTCTTATACTCCTCAACTGTATTCTTGAGTTGAACATTTTGCAATAAAATTATTTCATTATCGGGAACTGTCGATGATGAACAATTTCTACTATCACCATTTAGTGTGCTATTATTGTTTAAGTTATTTAATTCTACACCACTACGATTATTTTTCAAATGATTGGCGTTTGAAGAGGAAGTAGTGCTGCTAATATGATTTAATTTATTGCTAGCTAGTTGAGTTTTCAAATTTTCTAATACACTTTCTAGCCATTTTAAACTTTCATCATCAGCTGATATTGTTGATGATGACTCGGGAAAAATTCTTGTGACAAGTTCTTTTACTTTTTTCACTTCAGTCGAAATTGGTGTCTGTAATTAAAATAAAATTGTTATCAAGTTATTTTAATATATTCCAATTAAATTACATATTGTAATATTAAATGAGAAATGCTATTAAGACAATGAAGAAAACAAATAAGACTTTTTTGTATCATAAAATGAGTATTGATGCCATGTGAGAAACATGCAGACAAATATTGGAAATGTTTAATAGAAGATTTATATTCTTTGCTTTTGAAACAATATCTCCCACGATAAAAGAACTTACAATAGAATTGGAGTGATTTGTTGATTTAATTGTGGAACTACTTTGTGCCGCTTGGAGAGCTTCAACTAATTTCCAATTCTTCGTTCGTAAATCCTGCACGCACGAGTTAAATTTTATTGGTTGTACAAATTGAATTTGAGTCGATTTTAAAATATCATTAGTTGTGGGAGAGAAAAAAATTCTAAATTAGTTTAACTATATTTACTTTAAAAAGAACGAGACAGTGTGTAATAAGAAGAGTAGATAAACGAAAAAAAATTATTTTCAATTCTTACATTATTTTTCACTTTTTGCTCTTCAATTTGCCTTGAAAGTTCAATTTCAATTTTTTGAAGGGTTTCTATCTGTTTCTGATATTCTGTTAGCTGTTTATCCTTCTCACTAATAATATTTTGATGATTTGCCACCATCTCGTTGATTTTTTCATTGAGCTATAAAAGAACAAATGTTTATATTTATTCAAATGCAAAATTCATTTTGAATATTTACCAAGAAATTGTCACCAGCACCAGATTTTTGTGTTGATTTCAATTCTAATTTTTTATTTAGTTCATCGAGTTTTTTCTTATAATCATTTATAAGAACCTGTTGTGCTTCTAATTCTTTTTTACTAGAATCGAGTGCGTTTTGAAGATTTTTGATTTCAATTTTATTATTTTCTTCAGCATGATTCTTTTGAAGATGATGTTCATTGATTTGCTTCTTCAATTGATCAATTTCAATTGTTTGTTTTTGAAGAATTTCTTTAAAATGCGAAGTTTCTCCATTCAGTTTTGAAATTTCATTATCACGATTAGTGATATCTAAATGAAGAATTAAAAGAAAAAAGCAATTAAAAATATCACTGCTTCTGCTATAATATTTATTCAATTGGATAAAAAAAACTTGAGCTAACATTCATATTATTGGGAATTTCCAATATGAATATTGTTTGTGAAACACAAATAACTAATTTCTAGAAAATATATTTCCATACCTTGTACTCGCTGTCTCAATTCATTTTCAACAAATTTACAGCTCTCCTCTTTTTTGCGCATGCAAACATCATATTCAGCTATTTTGTTGTCACGTTCAGCCAGTTTTTGTTTCAAAGTTTCCTAGAGAAAGCCAAAATAAAATGTTTTATTTCTTCAATTCATTCTAGTTACAATACGAATTAACTTACTTCTTTTTGATCTATCAGTATGTTCATTTCCATGATTTGTTGATTTTTGTTAATAATCTCTTGCTGCAACATTTGATTATCACTCTGTAGTTTTTGTAAATTAGGCAAATTTTCTTGTGCCTTCAGACTTTCAGAAACTTGAAGAAATTTGGCTTGCAGTTGCTTTAAAGAAGAATTTAAAGTCTGCTTTTCATTGTTATGCTTGTCATTCAAAAACATAATTTCAGATTGCAAAGTCTTGATTTCAGCTTTGCAGTTTTGAATTTGTTCTATATGTGCTTTTAATGTGGCATTACTTTGAATTTTTTCTGTGTTTAATTCAGCACGCAATTCTTTTAACTTAATTTGCATACCAGACAACGCATCTTGTTCGTTTTTCAACTGAGCTTCTTTTTCTTGAAGCTGTTTTCTCAACTTTTGATTTACATCCGATTTTCCTTCGCTCCACTCAGTCGGATCTCGAGCTGTCGTGTCTGATTGTTTGTTAAGAAGGAAATCGATCAAGACTTGAATTTGACTCTTTGTTAAATCTGCACGGCTCAGTTCACGAATCAATGGCGTTATTTCGGTCTCATCAATAGCTAAACGCATTGAATTTCCATCACCAACAGTCGTTAATGCAGAAGAACTCAATTGTTCAGACTTTTTCTTTTTAATAATTTTTTCATCATTCACCTTGACTTCTTTGACCGGTTGATTTTTCGGAGAAACTGGGGGTGTTTCTTTGACAAATTGTTGCTGTGATTGCTGTTGTTTATGAGACTTTTTATTTTCTCTGAAATTCTTGGTATTCTTTGGCTCTTCCTCCTTTCCACGATGCATCTCAATTGCATCTTTGGGATGTATTTCATTAAAATGATTGTTCTCATCGACACTCTCAAATTCCTTTATCATTATAGGTTCAGTTTTATTTATTAATATACCACTCTTTCCTTTACCGCTACTTTTTTTATTATGAGTGCTAGCTTGTGTTTTAGCAGCCGACTGCTGTTTACGAGAGATTTCATTTGGAGTTGCCGGTTCTGATTGATTTACTTCTGATAGCTCTTCAGACATATCCGATTCATTGCTCGTTATTTCTTTAACAACTTTTGACGACTGAACATCCTTCTGTGAATGAATGAAAATAAAAATTCTTGAAATATAATGAATTTCTTCTCATACCTTCTTCGTTTCCTTCTTGGGTTTCTTTTTAGAGAAATTACTCTGCTTTCCACTCGATGATTTCATCGTTCCAAGAACTTCTTCACGCATTCTCTTCTTCTCGGCAATCATTTCATCAAATGTTTTGCCATGTGGCAAAAATCTTGATATGAATAAATATGACAGAAACGACACCAAAAACACGATCAAAATAATTGCATAGACTTGCAGATCCATTTTACATGCTCTTTCAAACTAAAACGACAAATATAAACAACACGAGGACGACGATGACACTTTTACTTTTTTCGTATTTCTTTTTTGTTACAAAAAATAAGCGAAATAAGAAATAAAATAAATTGTGCAGTTTTTTTTACTTTTTTCTGCCTGCTTTGGATCTAGAAATGAGAAAGAAATGGAGAAAAACGTTATACGTTAATTATTTTTGTAATCACACGTACTTATATTTTATATTATCCGTAATATATATTTTTGAAAATGGCGAATGCTTTTATTTCTTTATTATTTGGATATAAAATTATTATTTTTTCTTCAAGGATTGAAATATATGTTTCAAAGTAATAAAACTTTATAAAAATAAAGATGAAGCAAGTATGTCTCCCAACATATCTATCATATTCCAGAAAATGCAACTTATTAAGTAATTATTTTATAAGTAGTGAAAATTTATATAATATTAATAAACGCAACTTCTGGGTTAAATTATATTTCAGCTTTTACTCGAGAATTTCGATAATCTCTAGAAAATGTTTTTAACTGTTTGAATACTTCCGGTCATATATATGTTATCTCGCAAAAATATTATATTCTTGTAAAATTTTAATTGATCATATTATATTATTTCTACTAAAAATTGAATATTAAATACAAATAAATGAAGTAAGTTCTTCGATAATATGAATCCCTTTCATTATTAATGAATTGAAAATGATGACCTCAACTCCACACATTTTAAAATGTTTTATACAAGTATTAATATTTAAAAATGCCGATTCAGTAGTAGCTGAGCTTACATTGAAGTTATTTTTACTAATTTGATACCTTTTGACGACTGATCAGATATTGAAGCCAAACACAAATTGTACTTCACTTTTAAAATGTAATAAAACTTTATCGAAGCACTTTCTTTGTACAATTTTTTTTTGTGTGCAACGTCAACAATATTTTTTAATTTTAAAGTGACGTCACAACTTCAACTCTAGGCCGAAATTAAAAAATTTGATGTTGCAAAAGACTTGTTGATTTCATTATTAATCACTAATGAAGAAATTTCATATATTTTATCATGAAAGTAAACAATATATTTGTTGAAATATGTCTTATATGAAACAATAATGATAGTGACGCAATTTTTTGAGAATCCATAAAAAAATGTCTGCGATGAAAAAAGTTAAACTTTGGAAATTCACAATAATACCGGTATTCATGACTTAACTTTTACTTATTTCAATATTTACATATCTGATTAATTGACTTACACTAATTAAAAGAGTAAAGATTCGTATAATTTACTTACAATTAATTTAAAATAAAAGGTACAATTCACACAGAAGAATCGGTACACTCAATCGGTAAATATTTCGATAATTTTTTTTTAAAATAGAAATACCGTTAATACAATACAAAAACTTTTTCTAATTAAATTTTGAATTATGTAAGCTATTAAATTAAGATTTTATGGAGACTATTCACACTATAGTAAAAAGCATCTATGATAAAAAAAAGTTTAAGTATTCGTAAAAAAAGCCAAAAATAAATCTTCATTTATAAAAAAACCCTTGCAAAAGTTTAGGTATGAACTGAAACAACAACAACAAAACATAAAAAAGTTTCACCGAGAACATAGAAAATTTTACAATTTTTTTATTTTCTGTTTTTGTTGAGTTTTTGCGCAATTAAAAAGCTAGAAAATGTCACAAAAATCATATACTGCTAGGCTAAAACAGGATTATATGAGGTAAGCACAGCTAAACACGTTTATAAACAATTATTTGGACACATCATCCTAAATTGACAATGAAAAAAAATTTACGTCTTTTTTGTTTCTTATCAATAATAAAAATTCATAGCATTCAATATTTCTTTTTAATACTTTTTTACTTTCAGACTAAAGAACGATCCAGTACCCTTCATTCATGCAGAATTTTTGCCTTCAAATATTCTAGAATGGCATTATGTGATCGAAGGACCTCCAGACACAGCATACACAGGTACAACTTTTATTTTAAGCTTATTCGTTTCATTAACTTTATATATTTAAGGCGGCTATTATCATGGCTCGTTGATATTTTCGAAAGAATATCCGTTCAAACCACCTAGTATCTACATTTTCACACCAAACGGACGCTTCAAACCTAACAAAAGACTTTGTCTATCAATTAGTGACTACCATCCCGATACATGGAATCCCGCTTGGTCAGTTTCAACAATTCTCACAGGATTACTAAGCATAATGCTTGAAAATACACCACTCTTGGGTAGTTGTGAATCAACGACATATGAAAAGAAAAAATTAGCTATTAATTCACTCGAGTTTAATCTTAAAAACGAGACCTTCAATGAGCTCTTTCCCGAACTAGTTACTGAAATTAAAGCAAAGCTTGAAAAAATCAATGAAATGAAAAAGCAAAATGAGAAAGAAGCAACTGAAAAAGCGAATGAAGTTAATCAACTAGACAGTAGCAGCAATAATGGAACATTCAACTTTTGCTTCAATGTGATAATTCTGGTTATTTTTGGAGTCTTCGTATGTGTAGTCCGGAAAGTTCTTTATGAATCTGGTGATCAAGAAGAATAAAGAAGTCATCATTTGCTGCTATCTTTATATATACATATAAGTATGCTTTGTCGTTTTCATCAATTTTACAGGAGAAAAATGTCAGTTTATATCTATGATGGCTCCAAGGATGCCCAATAATTTATTTTAGTTTATCCTTTATCTTTTAAACCGTTAATACAATATATTACTGTAAATGTAACAACTTACTTCGATATATTAAAATATTTCTATTCTGCAATTTTCTCTCACATGCACTTTGATTTTAAAATCACATATGAATATTTTACAAACAAAAGAGTAACAATAAAAGCATTGGGTTAATTATCATGAAAAATGCAAATCACGCATCGAGTATTATTTGATTAAATAATAAATTTAATGCAATGATTTTTGTTTATTTTATACTTGTTTCTAACAATAAGCAAAAAATTGTAAATGGATAAATGCCTCTAATATTTAATTTTTTTCTGCTTCAGATCTCGACTTCATTCTTGTGATAAAATTGTTACTTCTATTTTTACGAAAATTTTCATATGGATCATTCACATTCATTCCAATTCCTTTGTACATATCGTTACGATCTCTCACTTCACCTCCTGATATTGGTTGCGATATACCTTGATTGCCTGCATACAGAAATTTTTAAAAAAAATGCTATACAATAATAAAGGGAAGAAAAATTACCTGCACCCAAACCACCACTTTGCCAGCCAAGCTTTTTTAGTAATTGATGTCCTTTATTGCTTTCGTCTATGAATTCTGAATTTCTATTGGAAACTACCGCAAAACTAGGAGGCGTAACACTTCTTTTTCTGTTATTTCTTTCATTTCTGGAGTCTCCTCCTCTTTTAAAACTACGATAGGCTGGTGAAGGACTTCTCGATCGTTGTTTTCTTCTTGATGTGACCACTAAAGGCTTCATTTGTTCTGGTGATTTAGACCGTGATCTACTTTTAGATCGCTTTTCAGGACTCTCTGAACGATAAATTCTTTTTCTAACTTTTTTTGGTGGTTTTGTTAAATTTTCCGGTATCGGAGACGGTGATTTTGTTTTTTCTCGCTCAAATCTTGCAATGGCTTCTTCCTTTACTTTCTTTACCGAGTTTTTGACTTTAAAGTATTCATATAAACTCAATTTTTCCCAACCCTCTCCATCTCTGGGTCTTTCATGAGAAGGGGCAGCATAAAACGCTTCAACTGCAGCAAGTATTTTATCATTTGCTGTTGTTGGCATTGGCAATTGAATCATACTTGGATCAATCGGATGATATTTATAATCTTCAAGTCTTATAAGAGGAACCATCAAACCAGCGGGAAGCTCAAAAAATGGTACTTTTGGAGTTAAATCTATTTCGACAGTTGGTTCATTAATAGTTGATGTTGATAATCCTTGATCTATTGCTTGAAAATTAGGTGGTGGCATCGACATATCTGGAATCAGATTTGGTGGTGGAAGATTAAAATTTACAAATTGCTGATGATGTTGTTCTTGTTGTTTAAACTGCTGCTGCATTGCAATATTGTGTGTTGGATTTTGATAATTTTGATTGTTAGCACTATTTGCACAGATGTTTTGCAATAAATTTAAATCGTTACGATTTTGTGATAATAACATATTGACATTAACATTATTTAAGATTGATGGAATCATTGGTTGGGAATTTTGAGCTAAATCTTGAGATAACATTTGTTGTTGTTGTTGTGATGATATAGGTTGTTGCTTCAAACTCATACTTTGCTGCTCGAGCATTTGTTTTTGAGTCTCCAAAATTGCAAGTTGTTTCGTGGCATGTTCTACGAAATTTTGATGTTGCTGTCGATAACTGCAATTAAAAAGTCATTTTAAAATTTCGAAACCGAATACGTTTGATAAAAGTATTTGTTACTCATCAAATTTCTTTTTTGTGGCTTGAGTTAATTGTGTAACAGCATTTGAGTATTGACTCAATAAAGAATTATGATATTCCTGTAAAGATGATGGTGGTGATTGAAGCTTTGAAATGGCACAAGAGTCGAAGAAATTCGCTTTAGATGCCCAGAGAGTAAGTAATTTACTCAATTTATCCTTCTGCTCTTCATTCGCACCTACAAAAATTAAAAAAAAGTTCTTCGTAAAAATTCGATTGTTGTAATAAATAATAACTTACTCATAGTAGCGTTGCAAAACATAGGAATAACGACACTTTCCAAACAATTTTTCAAGTCATCTGCGCTCTTCTTGACACTGAAAATCAAAATTTACCCCCATATATTTTTTCTATCTTTTACACATTAATAGATCCATAAAACTTTTACGTATTTATGAACCCTATTTGGATTGCTACTAACCAGTGATGTAGTAAATCATTAATTAAATAGATTAGATGTAATTTTTGATTAAATACAGCATTCGGTGACATAGCCCTTAAAAAAAGAAATGGAATTTTGTTTTTTCTTGTTTTTGTTCTTATTCTGATTGATACTTTTTTTAAAAAAAAAAATATATAGATTTTACTATTGTAAAGCATTAATGCAAAAAACATTATGTTGTTTTAAAACAATTTAAAATATGCAAAGAAAATTTAATAGGGAGAGAAAATTGATTAAGACGCTTTTTCGTTTTAAGAATAATCGACATGAGAAAAATGATGAGAATAAATGTAAAAGAGATTTGAGTTTTAGGGATATATAAAATTCTCAGATCCACGCTGGAACAAAGAAAAAGTTTTTCAAGAATTAGGTATGTTACTTTTTTAGAATATATTGCGAGATAATTTGTCTTTTAGCTGAATTTGTTGCTTGTTGCAATATCGATGCTTTTCCTAAAATTATAATTAATAAAAAATCATGAGAGGCTTTATGCAATTTCATGTTTAAACAGTCATAGATTGAAAATAGAGGAATATGGAATATGTAATTTAAAAAAAAAAATAATTCTAAGGAATCTCATTTTTGCAAAAGTATGTGACTTCTACATCTCAATGATAATTTTGGAAAATTGTCATGTGTTTTTGATGTAGAAGATCTTTTTCTTTCATTTTATAAAGAATAATGTAATATACTCAATAGTTTTAATATCATCATTCATATATATCATTTAAAATTAAATAATTTGTATCAAACCACCTACCATTTGCAATACTGTCTTTTGTGCAGGAATCAATAATTGGTTGAAGAATATCATCGAGCTCAGTTAGTGATATCTCGTTTTCTTGAGCACATAATCTAATATGTTCCATTTGTGCTTTAGATATTGTCTCCTCTATTTCGTTTTTTTGTTGTTGCAACAAGACCTTTTTCATATATTTTTTAAAGGCATTAAATTTTTTTTTGCAACACGCATGGAAGAAATATTTTGGTTTTTTTGCGAAAATGGATCAATAAAGAAACAGGCCAAAACATACAATAAAATGTGTTTTTTGATTGTCGGGTGATGAAGAAAAATAAGTTTGTGGAAGATGTTGATAAAGTTTTTAGTCTGATTTTTTGCAAAGAATTACATTTATATTTAGTAAATACCTGATGTTGTGCATTCAAGTTCTTTTCGCTTTCAATCAATTGTTCACGTAATCTCATTTGCTGTGTATTTATTTCTTCAATTTGAGCGACTATATTTGCTTGTGCCGCAGCATTATGTGAACTTCCATTGCTACCTGTCGCTGTCGACCAAATGTTAGACTGTTGCTGTGGTTGAGGAAAATTATTATTTGGAGATAATGTGCCTATATGATACAAAAAATTAGTTTTGCATTATAAACAAGTCAATTAAACACTAATCTCACCCATGATCTTTCTTCTCTCCTCCATTACTTTACTTTGATAATAATCATTATACATTTCACCCGGTTGTAGAAATGTAAATCTTTCATTGTTTTGTTGTTTGATTTTTGTCATTTTCTCAAATTCTGGCCCATTTCTGGCAACGAATTCTGCGAGTCTGTCGATTATGTTTGCTAATTGCGAATCTACGGGCCTTAAAGGCATCGCCATTACTGTTGAAATTTTATTTTTCTCTCTCACTATTTTCACTCACGATAAAAGCAATTTTTTGTGAAGCGCGTTCAATTCGAAATTTAGTTTCGAAATTTTAGAAATACGTTAATACTTGAAAATTTTATGTATAGAAATTAACAATCACTGACTAGACATATGGATAACGATAAAATAAATATGTTAAAAATTTCCTGAAATGCGAATATATTAATTATACTCTTTTGATCTAATAAAAATGCGCTTCAGAAGACCAAGTATCAGTTTTCATATTATTACTTTTTTTCTAAATCTAAATTGCGGCCCCTTTGTATCGGAAGAATACAAAAAAAATTGTATTTAAGAATTAAAAATCTTATTCTATTAATTACCGGCCATTCTGCCGTGAGAAACTTCATTATTGAACTTGCTTATGACTTGTAGTGTGTGATGTGATAAAAAATTGTGAGGGAAATTATCAATTTTATACTAATTTTTGGTGTGTAAAAAAGTGCTTGTGTTTGAGTGAAAGAGAAAAAAAATTCAAGGAGAATATTGAGCGAGAAAAATTGAAAATATGGACCAGTTAGATGATGAACAAAGGAAAATTGCTGAAGAATTACAACAAGCCGGTTATGATACGAGAAGTGAGGCAAACGATGATAGTTCAGATGATGATTCTAGTATAAGTTCAGAGAATAGTAATTCAAAGCACCGGGGCAAAAAAATTAATAAAAATGGCAAGACAAGCAAAGATAAATCGTCATCATCTTCTGATCTAAAAGATTCTTTAGAGAATGGAAATAAAAATAGTTCACAACGAAAATCATCAAGTAAAAGTCCTGAGCCTAAGAAGCGTCGCAAAAATAGTACAGCAAGTAATAACAATAATAATAATAGCAGTGATGAAGCTGTAACAACAAAAGAGTCATCACTAAGAGACTCGAAAGAAACCAAGTCCGGCAAAAAGTCTTATGACTACATGACAAAACTCAATTATTTGTTCCGTGAAACAAAGTTTTACGTTATTAAGTCTAATAATGCTGAAAATGTAAGGATCTCGAAACAGAAAGGAGTATGGTCAACGTTGCCTCAAAATGAGCAAAATCTTAATCAAGCTTACAAAGAATGTCGCAACGTGATTCTCATATTCTCAGTAAAGGAGAGCGGAAAATTTGCTGGATTTGCGAGGATGGCAGGCGAATCAAGACATGATGTGCCAGCAGTTGAATGGGAATTACCACCAGGAATTTCTGCTAAAGCTCTCGGTATGTTTATTTACATATTTGTGGTTGTGGTATAATTTTAAATGAATTTTTTATTTAAGGTGGTGTTTTTGAAATTGACTGGATTTGTAAGAAAGAGCTCTCATTCACATGCACAACACATCTTCATAATCCCTGGAATGATGGGAAACCAGTTAAAATTGGTCGAGATGGTCAAGAAATTGAGCCGAAAGTTGCAGAAGAGTTATGGTAATATAGATTTCAAATCATTTCATTTCGTATATTAATTCTACTAATTTTTTTAGTCGCTTATTTCCTGAAGATGAAAATATTGACATGATGCCGATTCTAAAAAAGTCGAAAGAGATGGCTAAGCAATTAAGAGAAAAAGGTATTACTCCAAATATTCGTCGTTCATCGAATCCTCCATTTTCTTCGTCATCGTCCTCGTTACGTAGCAATGGAATTTCTCGTCGAGGAGGCTTTAGTAATCATATGGATCGAGGACATCCGACGTTGCGCGGTCGCCGAAATATTTACAAAGGCAACAATCGTATAGGTATCAAGTCAAAACCAATTGGTAGAAAACCCATGTTTAATCATCGAATGATTCCAAAAGGACATCCATTGCGTTTTGGAGGTAGCACTACTGCAGCGGCTGAAGCTTATGTAGCTGATTATATGCGAACTATGCAATATCAACTGCCACCAATGCCCATGAATCCGCCAGCAAATTTTCCTGGGTCTTTGCCGCCCGCACTTCCTAGATATTATGACGGTGTTCCTGCTATTCCTGATTACCCTCCACCACCGATTCGCAATCAGGCGCCTATTGCGTCTTCATCTGCCTCAAACTATGATAAGCGAAGCTATGATGAATTTATGTGGAAGAACAAAAATCGAAACGCAAACAATGGTGGACTGAGTTCAAACAATCGAGATCGTAGTAGGGGAGGTGATTCTCGTGATTCCTATAGAAGTGGAGGTGGAAGCAGTGATAAACATCGCAATTATCGACGATAAAAATTTTCTTCATTTTTTTTATAAACTTATAATATTAATCCACGACCACCAAGATGACGAAAATGATTTCACAACAAGACGACAACAACATAAACAAATCATCTGCATTACATGAAGCATCCTATCTTTTTTCTTTTTAAACTTATTCTGTATTTTAACATCACAGATGCAAGAAAACCTTTATATTAGGAACAAACAAGACAAAAGCGGTGATGCATCAGTTCATAGGATTTAATAATCAGTATGTAATAAATAATTAAGTTTGAGGAAAACTGAATCATTATTTTCAAGTACAAGTGAATATGCATATTTTATGATTTTTCCATATGCATAATAATTTATGTTGATTTAAGACGAGTGCATTGATTTTTCAAAAAAAAATATTTTTTCTATACATTGAGAAATTGCAAAAATTTTATTTCTAAATGCTAAAAAAGCACGACAAAAAATAATTATGATGATGACATTTTTATAAAAAAAAACACTTTTTTGACTTTAAATCAAGAATAATCAGTTTAATCTCAATAAGAAAGAAACTGAATGCGTTGCATTGAGATGAAAGGTGGAATAAATTTAATCTTTAAAAAGAAAATTAGAAAGTAGAAGAAGTAATTTTAATAATGATAAAAATTCAAACTTAATTTAATATTATTGTAAACTTATATGAAAAGTGTAATAAAAATAAGACAAACTAATAGCATTAAATTTTATTTCTCGATAACAAGATGATACTAATAAAATCATGTAACCGTCAAATTAAAATTTTGAACTTTTTGATTCAAAGTTTCGCGCAATTTTGAACTTGGGTTTTAATCATTTAAGAATTGCATATTAAAGTAAATAATTTAAAATTCGTTTATAAATAAGTGATTTAATACACATTAACTGGTATCAAACTAATAAGGAGACTACATAGAACTAAAGGTAAGTGACAGAAAAACAAGTTCACTAGATATTAGCTCAAAAATCCAACATTCGGCATTTATAAGGTTAAAAATTGCGCGAAATCGAACTATTGGAACTTCATGCATTTAGAAAATTAAATTTACTTTATATTTTGTTCAAACAAAAACTAATTAATTTGTAATTTAAAAACAAAGGTAAATTGGAAATTTCTTTATTTCAAATTAGTAAAAAAGGATTTTTTTGCTGTTTGTTTTTGTGTTAGATAGTATTTATTAACTTAGTTTTTTCTTTCCAATATATTTGTTATTACTGTTAAGGCTTAAGCTTCAGAGAATAATATTGAATAGCATTGTAAATGCATTATAACTTTAGTTAAATATGTAAACAGTTGCATTTTACATTAATAATTGTGATAATGGTGTAAATCTCATGAGTTTTGAGAGGAAAATCCAAAGAAACGAAGCTAGTGCACACAATACAACTCCTCCCCATCCTAAGTCAAGCGAATATGAAGTGTTAAAACAACGTGCGCCTAATAGATTTTGAGCCATTCGAGCAGAACCTAAGTTATAATGAAAATCGAAAATCATGAATATTAGGATCAATACTAATATTCACAAAAAATAAATATACCACGTGATTCCGCAATCAATCCATCAACTGTTCCATCGTAATCACTGTCCATAAGCGGTTTACCCTTTTGTCGTTTAAAGTGTATGATCATTAATGTAAATAAGGCGAAAAGAGCTAGAAAAAATTTCCATTGAAAGTCATCCATATGACATTAATTACAATAAATGCAGAAATTCACCCGCTAGTAGATACATTACGCCAGTCACTAAAATTGCACTAATTTGTCGTTGACATACACCAAATGCTCCAATCAATGCTGCTGAGCCCAAGATAATTAGACACACAAGTGCACAAGAAATTGATAGATTCTGCATTCCTTTTGTGTAAAGAAGTTTGAAAAAAAAAAAAACATTAATATTGAGAGTAAAATCTTTCTTTAAATTTTAATTAACATGTTATGATAAACTTTCATTTATGATAAAAATCTTTAACTCATGCAGTTCTATGTGTTTAATCATTGTGTGTATAAAATTAAAAGAATTACTTAAGCATATTCCAATCACAAATATTGCTTGAGCTTAAAACGATATGATTGTTCTGAGTATAAAATTCAATTAAATTATTAATTTCTACGTTATGTTACTTCATTTTTTATTGGTACAACAAAATGCGCTTAGCTTCCGATCCTTAAGGCTTATAAAAGTAATATATCTACGATATTTCATATCCGAAATTATTTTAAAAATGTAAAAGTGCCAGATAAAAAGGAGATTATGTGAGATTAAAAGATGAAGAAAAAACCTGCAGAAAGTTACTTAAAAGTAAATGGAAAACAAAAAATGTTGTTTTCCACAGTTTCTTTTTCAAAAATCAAGCTTCATTCAAAAAAATAAAAAGAAGTTTGCTTTCTTCAGTTTATATTTATATGTTATGTCATTCAACAGTCCCAAAACAAATATATGCTGTAATGTAACAAATATATGAATAATTTTTGGGGACCAAAAGAAAGGAAACATATAAAAAGATATAGTGAAAGCATTTTTGCACACATTGTTGTACCTACTTAAATGAGGTTGTAAAGATGTCGTCTGAAACTCACTATGTTGCCAGTCTGGTCTCTGTTCATCGTTACGTGAGTTATCAGGATTATTAGAGAGATAATTAAAGCAATGATTTACTGATGGAAACCCTTTATTACGTAATTGCCTTATCTCGTTTTCATTTAAATTAATACACAGTGTCCATATTCCTATATAGTATAATGAATAAATTAAAATTTATGTTTTAGATAATTCTTTGCATAATCTTACCTCCATGCATTGGTACGAGAAAGACACCGCCTCTATCGATATCTTTAAAAATATTATTTTCATCAATTTTTAGCGCATTTTTGGAAAAAAATACGCTATTATATTCACTTTGGCTGGCTGGCTGGTCGGCTGGGCGTTCGGAAATTACAATAGTTAGAGACTTCGGGTTTCTTTTAAATGATTTTTGCTATTGTGTAGGCGTGCAGACTTTACTTTATGTTGGACTGAATTGCTGTTAAGAATGATAAATTGCGAAAAATAATTTCTACAAAAAAATTTTTCGCGCCAAAATTTTTATTCACCAAAAGTTCTTTCACCACAAAAGTTTTTCACCTCAAAATAATTTTCACCACAAATCTTTTGAATTGTTACGCAATAATAAGTTAAACTTTTCATAAGCTAAAATTAATTTGTGAACTATATTTTCGCAAATTTTATCACAAATACTCGTTGAAATGAATTCAAATTAGTATAATTCGAACGAACATTAAGTAAACCGTCTGTATACTACGTAGTAGAAATGGTTTGAAGCAAAAAAAGAAAAACAAACTTGAAATTTGGCAGTCGACAGCCAAAAGGAATTCCACGACTGCATGCAGCAAGCAGACAGCTTTTCAGTTTTAATTATTACAGTGAATCTTCCTTTTT
>JACWBX010001821.1:0-23371 GCA_014622435.1 Polypedilum pembai | reverse complement strand
TATTCGAGGGAAGACGGTAGCAAAATATTCATCGTTGTAAAAATTGAAATAAAAATAAATTTTTAAATAAATAAACAATTGTTTTGTAATATTTGTTTGAATTTTATTGATTTCAAAAGGTAACGAATTATTAATATAAGAAACAATTTAATAAAGTTTTGTTTTTATGGTAAGTAAAATTATTTAAAAAGATTTTTAAAATATAATATTTGTTTTTTAATAAAAGGAATAAAAAAATAAATTAATACAAAACAGTAGAATTTGAAGCTAAAATAAGTGAAACAAAATTGCTTCGATCTGCAACAGGAATTGCATTCAAATGATCCTCTAATTCTCCATTAATTATATCAATTTGGCATTTTTTGATTTTAGGAAAAAGATTTCGATTTGTCAAATTGCGAGCAAAAATTGTTCTCATTTTTAAAACTTCCAAATTTGTCATTTGCCTTGACACCAACTCCATAGAGTCCTGATTAAATGCATAAATTTTCAATTCTTTAACATTTGGTGCAGAACTAACAAGTGATCGAAATGTTGTTGTTTCTACACTTGTGTTCTTATAAATCAACTTTTCAATACTCGTGTTGACTTCCAAATCTAATTTGTTAAAAATTAAATTTTCCAAATTTCCCAAATCAAGTTCTTTCAATTTTGACATTTTAAAAATTGTCTCTAAATTTTCCACATGAAAAACTGTTGAAATTCTCAACTTTTCAATTGAATCAATTTGTGATGCAAAGAAATTCTGAAAATTGACATTGATACAAATGTTGTTCTCAAAAGTATGAAGTTTAAATTGATATTTTGATGTCACTTCTGGATCTTCGAAAATTTCTTTGAAATTATCAGATGAATATTCAAAAATCTTCAAATTCACATTTTGATGTAAAATTTTAATGATTGATTTTTCATCTTTTGGTGATGGCGTGTGAATTGATTTGATGCGAAATTCAACAAGATTTTTGCAGTTTGTAAAAATGCTGAAACATTCTGTAGCGTAGCTGCAATTTGTGACTTTTAAAACTTTCAATTGTGAGAAATCTTTATCAAAAATTTCATTCGATGGCAGCCAGTTGATGGTTGTTAAAGAAATTTCTTCAATTGTTGCATTTAAAAGTCGAAGAAAATTTGAGACATCAATTTTCTTCACAAAATTCAAATGATGAATTTCTACAGTTTTTACGTTGATATTTTTTAGTTTGAAAATTTCATAAAGTTCATTGATGAATTTTGAATCGACTTGAGAGATCTCAAGGTGTTGATACATTCGAGGACTTTTGCTAAAAATTTTCTTGAATTTTGACGATGAATTCTTTTTGTTGAAATTTATTTTGATATTTTTCATCAAATTTGATGATTCTCCAATGAATGTGTTCCATGTTTTGGATACTAATGTAGTTTCGATGAGTTCCGAAAATGACAAATATCCAAAAATTAATTCACTTATTTCAACTGGAAGAATTCTCGTGAAATCCATTTTTTTGTTTCTTATTGATTGTTTAGATTTTAAGCTTACTGTGATAAATGTGAAGAATTTTATCAACATTTTATACTAAAATAAAATTGAATTACCTGATAGTTTCGTTTGTTATTGTTTTGTACCAAGCGTAGGCACATAGAAAAGAGCAATTGGGAGCAACAATTTCAATATTTTGCTAATTTAATCTAGATAATTTAGTATCAAATTAAAAAAAAGATAATTTCAAAGTATTGTGTGTTTAAGTCTGGATTTTGATTCTAAAACTAAATTTAATAAAAATCCAGGCGAGGACGCTCGAAAAAACTTCACAAAAGATCACAAATTTTTATTTTTGATGAAATAGACATATTACATTTAATAAAACGATCTAAAATGCTGAATAAAGTCTTATGCTATCATATTTAATCATTATTAAATTATATTTTCGCTCGATTTAAAACTACAAAATTTTGAAAGATCGAAAGATCGTTAAAGATAATCGAGTATCCTCGCTTGGATAAAAATCAAAGTCATCATTAAGGTAATTCAGCTATGATTTTTGCTAATTGTTTTTTACTCATATTTCGATTCTTCATCAGAAACAACCATCAATTTTCCTCCAAATTTTCTAAATTTCAATTAAAATCATCCCAAATTAGGGTTTGTGGAAACTATTTAAGAATAAAACAACAGTTTTTGGTCAAATTTGGAAAACAGTAAAATGCTGCTTTTTGCAACTGTTTTTAACGAACTTTTTCAAAATAAAATTTATCCTTGAAAACTTTTAGAAACCTTTTTAAGGTCTTTTATGTAATTTAAAACGTTACTGACATTGGAAAATTGATAAATTTTCCATCTCGTTTACTTTCAGTTGCATCTGTTTTAAGTCTGTTTCAGAGTTGTAAAAGTAGAATCTACTTTGTAGCTTTTGGCTACTTTTTACAATAGATTTTGGCTACAGTAGATTTTAGCTACTTTGGTCTGTTTTAACAGTCATTTCAAATTGAGTTTTGATAGAAGCGTAATTTTGAGAATTTTAGAAAATAATTTTTAATTTTTCATTTTTACAACTTTCTTATATTTATTTACAAAACAGAATAGTTTTGACTAAATAGTAATTATCCTCTGTATAATTTACATTAAAATAAGATAACTTAGGTGTTGAAATATAAGCGTAAATACAAAATAACATTGAAAACAGTAAGAGCTGTTTTTTAAAAACATTTTTTTTTTTTCAGAAACTCAATTCCAAATAATCTTCGAAATCATGAAGTGTCCACCTCTGATTAAAAAAATCACATGAATAATTTTTTAAAAAATCAAAACTTAATAAAATTTTAAAACAAAATCGAAAAATACAATAAAAGACAAATGTTGAAAGAAACATTGTCAAAGCTAAAATAAAATATTTAATAAATTCATTAATAAAATTTGAATGATCCTCAAACTCAAATTGTATGTCAATCACTTCAATTGTGCAGCTTTTTAATTTAGAAAAAAATTGATGATTTAATAAATCAGCATCTGAAATTGTTTTTAATTTTAGACTTTCCAATTTAGTCATTTTGGTTGAAATAATTTCAATAATTTCTTTTGTCAATGAATAAATTTGCAATTCTTTCACATTTGGTGCAGCATTAGCAATGGAATTAAAAGTTGATAAACTCAAAGTTGTGTCTCTAAAACTTAATTTTTCAAGATTTTTGCAAATTGAGAAATTTAAATTGTTGACATAAAGCTGCTCGATGTTTCCTAAATCAAGTTCTTTTAAATTTGGCATCATAAAAATTATCCAAAGATCCTGAAGATAGTTTACTGTTGGAATTCTCAGATTCTGAAGCGAGTCAAATTGATTTATCAAAAATTTCTTATAATTGACAATTTCAAAATTGCTGCACTCTAAGGTGTGAAGTTTAAAAGGAATTTTTGTTAAATTTTTGTCAGTAAAAATTTCATTGTAAATATTTAGTGAAATTTTTAAAACTTTTAAGTTTTTATTATGATGTAATAATTTTACGATTGCTCTTGTGTCTCTTGTTGATGTTGTCAATGATTTAATATTAAGCTCAACAAGATTTTTAGAATTTTTGAAAATTTTAAAGCATTCAATGTCCCAAAGGATGTTTAAAATTTTTAATTTTGGAAATTCATTGAATTTAAGTTTATAAAGTCGATTAGAGAAATTTACAGCTAAAGTTATTTCTTCCTCACTTTCACTAAAAAGTTCAATTAATTTTATAATTTTTTCATAGTCTGAGAAGTAATAGTAACTAATTGTTAACGTTTTTAAATGTTTATGTTTTGTTTTAAAAATTTCATAAATTAAATTTATCATTTCTGTCTTGAATGTTTTAATTCTCAAATGCTGATAATTTCGTGAACTGTTTTTGAAAATTTTTCTAATTTTTGCTCTTTGACTATCTTTATCAAAATTTATTTGAACTTTTTTCATCAAACTTTTTGATTTTCCTATCAATGAACTCCATGATGTTGAAACTGTTGAAATTTTAAGTAAATCTTTTACGCTTAAATGTTGAAAAATTAATTCACTTGTTTCAATTGGAAAAATGTTGATAAAATCCATGACTGTAAGCTTTAATTTGAAATAATTTTAAATATAATTTAATATGAAATTTTTTTTATGTAAGTAAATACCTGAAACTTTGTAAATTTTTATTGTTTTCTCTTAACTTGTTGACGTTTTTAGAAATTTAACATTCAAACGAGGGAAAAATAACTATGATGAAAATTTTTAAAATTTTGCCCTTATTTTCAGGGTTGGAAAAACAAAAATTTGTTAACAGATTCTGTCACAGATTTTAACAGAATTTGTTCTGTAACAAAATATTCTTTTAACAGATTTCCAACCCTGTTTATTTTCATAATTGATCCTTTAATAATAATGATGAAGATTTGCTATTACTTTTTGTAAATCGTTGAGCGTTGTATGTTACTGGTTTAATCATACATCGATTAAGTCGTCATTCCGAAGATTTTGAGTCACAAATTTTAAGGCCAACTTAAAGAAATTAAGATCATCAAGTTGTTCGCCTCTAATAATAAATGAAATTTGTTAGTACTATGGTACAAAAGTCAACGCTAGAGCTCTTAAAAAAGTTAAATCGAAACGGTTATTACACTGATCTGCTTACATTATGTGATTACAATTAATTGAAATATAGCTGATTGTATTCAGTTCTAAATTTATTCAATCACCAATGTAACATGCGCCCAACGTTTTTCGTTTTGGATGTATCATGATGGTCATAAAATTTGTCATTGTTTATTTAGCAATCCAAAAGAAGATTCTGAAGCGGGTAAAAAATTTATTTTCTTCTTTTTAGTTGGCGAAAAAACGTTGTTTTTTAAAAGTTTTTTAAATTATATATTAATGAATTTCACAGCTTTTAAAAAACTTATTTTAGTCCGTATTTCCTCCCATTTTTTGAAGTCTAACTTGCAGACCAGAAACAATGAATAATTTTAAAATATTCGAAATATTGAATTTTTGTCAAATTCTGATTTAGCCCAAAAATATTAAATTTTCGATTCTTGAAAACTGGAAAAAGCCTATATTGCAACGTTTTGCAGCTCTTTGCGACGTTTTATGAAAGCTCTTTTCACAAACACAAATAGACAACAAGTGAAGTTAAAAAAGAAATTTTTATTTGTATAAATTTTATTTCTTATTAGTTATTAATTACAATTTAATTATTTAAAGAATTTAATTAAAATTTTCATTTTCTGAAGCTAAAATGAGTGAAACAAAATTGCTTCGCTTTTTAACAGGAATTTTCTCCAAATCATCTTCAAATTTCTCATCAATTATGTCAACGTAGCAACTTTTGAGTTTAGGAAAAAGTTTTTTACTTGATAAATCTAAAAATTTAATCAAACCAATTCTCAAAATTTCCAAATGTTTCATTCTCCTTGACATAAGTTCCATTATCGTCTGAGTCATTTTGTAAAATGTCAATTCTTTAACATTTGGTGAAGATCTAATGATCGTTGAAAAAGTTGTTGGTTTTACAAACAAATCAATGATTGTCAATTTTTCAAGACTTTTGCTGACATTTAACTGATTCTTTTTGATATCAAGATTTTCTAAATTATATATAAAAAGTTCCTTAAGGTTTGGCAATTTAAAAATTGTCTTTAAATTTTCTTCACAATGAATTGTTGAAATTTTAAGTTTTTGAATTGACTCAAATTGGAAGTCGAAAAAGTTCTTGTAGTTTGCACCAATACTGCTTTCAAATATGTGAAGTTTGAAAGGATATTTCGATGTAAATTCTTCATTTTCCAAAAATGTGTTGAAAACTTGCAAGGAAATTTGAAAAACTTTTAAATTTTTATTTTGATTTAAAATATCAACAATTGAGTTTGGATTTCTTTCGCCTGATGAAAAAGATTGAATTCGAAATTCAACAAGATTTTTGCATTTGGCAAAAAAATCATAGCAATCAGTGTCAAAGCCAAAATTCATGAGTCTCAAAAGTTTTAGCTTTGGAAAATCTTTGTAATGAATTTCATTGTTATTGTTGAAATCTTCCAACTCCTTCTTTGTCGATATAATGTCCAAATTCATTTCTTCAACTGTTTCACTAAAAAGTTCAATAAATCCAATTAAATCTCTAAATCGAGATAAACCAAAAAAGTCAACGTTCAAGGTCTTCACATTGTAAGATTTTGATTTGAAAATTTCATAAATTTCTGGAATCATTTTTTCTGTTCCAAGTTTGCTGTTGACTTCAATGTGTTGATATTTACGAGAACTTTTCTCTAAAGCTTCTTTTAGTTTTGATATTTTTTTACAATCAACATTGACGTTAATTTTTACTTTTTTCATCAAATTTGATGATTCTCCAATAAAACTGTTCCATGATTTTGATACTAATGTAATTTCGATGAGATTTGTTGTTGTTAAATTTTGAAAAATTAATTCATTTATTTCAACTGGAAAATATTTGATTAGATCCATAATTTTTGAACTTTTTATGTTGTAAGGTTTAAAAGTGAACTGAATTTAAAGAAATTTCTTTATGTTTTATATTAAAATTAATTTACCTGAATGTTTTGAGATTTTACTAAGAATTTTCAATCTTATTTATTTGTTTTTGTTTATTTTAACGATTTTTATTTTGAATGAACTTATTTACAATGAGTTAAGGTAAAAATAGTTGCATAGGAATATTTCTTTATTATTTCCAGACGTGGACACACAAAAAAAGAGCAAGAAAGATCAACGTGTGTCCATCAACCTGACATTTTTTACAATTCTTTATTTTTGTAAAATTTAGTAGATATTTTTGAAAATTTTTGTGTTTGAAATATTTGGCTGTATTAAAAAACTCGAAAAATTTATAGGAAAATTTAGAAAACTATTTTTCATGGAAATATTATTATTGAAGGATTTGATTTTTGTGCGGACGAAGCTACACAGTCAAGTTTAAGTCCGCCAACAGCGGACTTTAGCAAAAATTTTCTATGCATAGTGATCTGAGCCGGTTGAAAATGTTCACTTTTAGAAAAGATGCCGATGCCGTGAATCTTTATAAAATATGGTCTATTCGTTAGATAAATGTATGAAACACATTCTCTCAATTTATTTTAGCTTAATTTTGCTGTTAAGATAGATAATATCTGAGTCAAAGTGCAGCAATTTTTTGTTTACATTTTTTTTAATGAATTTGAATTTTAAATTTCTTCCTAATTTCTTGCTTATTCTTGTATTGGCGCATATTAAATGAAAGCACAGAACATATTTTTTACGTCATTAATTATTTTGTTGCTTAAAATAGCGATTAAAATAAATAATTTTGAGCTGCCATAATTGAAAATTGGCAAAATTTCTTTCATTGATTCAAATTGAATACATCCGAGTTCACTGATCTTATTAGCACTAAACTATAGTTTTTACCAAACTGTATCTACTGTAAAGCACTTGGCATGCGCGAACGTGCGCATTTCACGCATTTTACAATTAAAAATTCTTCACTTAAATCAACAAAATTTTTATGAAAAATCTATTTGTGCGTCGCATTTTTCAAGAACTATTTTCAAGTTCAAAATAAATTTCAGTAAATATTCATTTATTCACGTAAGATGTTCTAATATGAACGTTTACTGACTTATAAAAGAAGAATGAGTGATCATAATTAATATAAAATGCTGAAATCTAATCAAATTAAAGTGAATTTCAAAACCAAATTTTAACGAAAATTTCAAATTAAAAAATTTAAAGTTTCCCCTTTCAAATTATGCACGTTTCTTAAAATGAACATTTTTAATCGGCTCAGATCACTGTGCTATGTAAAATTCACCCAAAAATCCGCCGTTTAAGAAAATATATATGAACAGCGGATTGACTGCGTATTGCTAGCTCACAGTCCACGTAGACTGATGCCCATTGTTTTCTAATCTTAGTTTCCATCCAGACACACGATAGTGTCGGTTAAACGTTTTTGCATGTTCACAGAGAAGTTATTGACTGCTAATAGCGACTTTCAAAGAAGAAACGATTCTTACCAATGAAGCCGCTTGATTATTTCCAATTCGCTATAATACTACAAAACATCTCAGTTAAACTATCGTGAAGGATCTTCTTTTTAGAGTGCATACCGAGAGCACTTAAATCTTATTATGCAATCTTAATTTTATGATTTCAGGAAATCAACCAGGCTCAGAATTATTAGAACTTCTGAAAAAAGAACTTCAATTTAATTGCTTAAAAGTGACTTTTTTCGTTCTTTACTGGTCTTTAAAGTGGAAGTTCTTTTCCTTTCGACGTTTTTTAATATGATTCTAACCGTCCGAATTAACTAGCTTAACAACGAATTTATTTTTATTCTATTTTTTACTATATAGCATCTACGAGATACTTCTTCTTTCTTATTCATCATACACACTTCATCATATCATTTATTAATTTTCAATTATCATATATTCACTTATATTATATTATTATATTTATATACATCCATTTAATAAACTTATTTACTATCATAATTTGTTCGAGTTATTTATTTAAATCGCGAATTAAAGTGGAAAATTGAAAAAATATTTCGCGATTTCATTCACGTGCATAAAGAAAAATTTCTTTGCGCACATTATACAAATTTTTGATTGGTAGTAGATATTTATTCATCATCAAGCCTAGATATCTGCTACAACTAAAACCGCAATTCAATTGAAGATTTTTCTATATTCATCTATTCTGAACAATTTTTAATATACAATATAATTAGAAATTTATTAAATAAAACAATTGAAGTTAAATCTGTCATCAAAAAATCATTTCATTTTACAGCTGTAAAAGAATACAAAAAGAAAATCCTCATATGATGTGAAGTCATAAAAATGATAAAATATGTTATGAAAAGGAAGGTAAAATATAATAGATGACATGACATAAGAAATGAATCTTATTTTTTATTTGCACTCCCTTCCATGCTTGCTCTCTGTTTTATTTGATTAAAATACATTCCTCAACACAAACACACATCTAACAAGTTTATTTTCCCTTTTTTTCTCTCTCTCTCTGCTAGTGGGAAAATAAATGCTCAAATATGATGAAGATATTCATCACAACAGCATGACGTCATCAAAATCAAAGCGAAAGTATTTTGTTATTAAATCTTTCACAATGTGTAAACGATTTCCTTCATGTCGTTGACATTATAAACTTTTACCATCTGGGACAATCACTGTGTGTTTATTTATAGATGAGATGCCATATATGTCATTAGTTTCATCAAGCACAAATTGAGTTATGAGAGAACTTTTTTTTTCTTCTCGAATGTTTGCTTTCATCATTATGTTTGAGATTGAAAGAATTTACCAAGATTTCTGTAATTTATTATATAAACAGTAAACAACTTTTTCTCTACAATTAAGCGAGAAATTTTTTAGCGCATTTTTGAAATCTAAAATGCAGCTTATATCTTTACTTTGTTTGGCTGACTGACTGTTCGGTAAGGTACGAGTTCGTGAAAATTATAAAAGTTAGAGACTTGCGGTTTTTTGCTTTCAGTTTGTGCTAAAAAGTTATTGCGACGACACTTAGTTAAAAAGCTGCCACTGTTTGTATAACCTGAGAAATTGTGAAATAAAATTTCAATATCGAGTTTAGTTTCGAAATTCACCACTGAGGGCGCTGCGATATAAACTTTTTGGTTACGCGTATTTTCCGGCTATGCGTTTTTGCAGCTATGCGTAATTTTACATTTCAACAAACAGAATATCAAACGGCATTGTTTTCGACAGAATCAATTATTATAATGATGTTGGTGGTTTCACTCGAAATTTTGTCCGTTGAATTTTCAATTTCAAATGTGTTTTCACACCCCTTTTCGAAAATTTTTGCATTTTCGAAATTTTCGAAACACATTTTTGAAAATAATTTTCAAAATAAAAACAAAATAATTAAACTTTAAAGCTGAAATGATGAGAAATGAAGCCTAGTTTAGTTTAATAATAACTAATAATTAACTAAATGATGCTATTTAAGATTTTTATTAACAATCTTTTTGAAGTTTGAATGATTTCGAAAAATCGTAGTTGTAGGCCGCCAGGGCTTTTCTTCAATAAAGCCCTGTAACGGTCGTGTGAAACTACCAAGGTAATGACAAATTCTTCATTTATAAGATCCATACTAGTCATCACAAATTGACCGTTATCAGAGTTCAAAAAATTTAAATTCAAATTTACTTGCTCTTATAATATATAAATTATTAAATAATTAAACTAACTTTTATTTATTATGTAATTATTAATCAACACTGATCTATGGCGACAAAAATGCGTTAAAATAATCCAGTCTATGGCAGACACATTCTATATTTATTTTTTCCTTCTGTCATCACAGATCATTAGCATTTGCTCATTATCTGTCGAGGTAATTTATTCACAAACTTTTAATGACTCTTTTGCACTTGAATGACTTTTTACTATCTCTGAAAATGAAAATTACCTCACTCAATTGATTGTTAATCTCAAACTACCTCAAATTAGCTTCAACTGTTGGATAATAATTAAGAGGTTAAGGAAGAAGGAAAAAAAAGAAAGAAAGTTTGATGAAAGCAGCTGGAACAATTGTGATGAAATTAGGAAAGGATGAAAGTTTTCACAGATAGAAAAAAAAGTTGTAATTTTTTATGAGTTTTCTTGCAGCTTCAGCTTTAGCTATCACATATGTGGCCTTAATTTCTTTATTATCTTTTATCACTTTTTCCTTGAACAACTTTTGTTGTGGCCTTGGCTGAATTAATACTATCCGATAGATATTTATTTTCATTTTCAGTGCACGCATTGGCTTGTTTTTTTATAGTTTTACCAACACATTTAGCCGCGCTATTGCATGACAGGGAGCAATGCTTCTTCTTTATATATTTGTAGAGAAAAAAAGTCTGGTGAGGGCAAACAAATTAATTAAACGAACTTTTAGACTCTCACACACATGCCGACAGCATCTGGGCTCAAAGGTTTTCATGAGCAATTAATTTTACTGACCCGGCAAACGTGTGTGTGTGAGAAAGTTAAAGTTCATCTCTGTTTATCATTTTCTGTGCTTACATCACGTTCTTAATTTTCATACGAAAAAGTCGTAAATTTTTGATGATGAAAAAAAAGTTGTAAGTTTTTGGTGTAAAATAAATTCATTCATTTTTTTTCGCTATTTTTTAATTAAAATTATCAACAATTACAGCAGCAGTAGAGAAAAAGTTAAAAGAACATAAAATTTAATTTTCAAGCTAGTTTTAGTTTTCTCTATTGCTATTAAGGAATTCTCTTAATGCCAATTCAAAATATAAAAATTTCATTCAAGTTCTTAATTGAGGAAAAAGCAGTTTTTTGTGGTTTCATGTTTATCACTTGACATTAATAAATCTAACACCATAAGTTAATTGTTCTTGTCATAAAGTGAGGAAGGAAGTGAGTTGTGCTACATGACACTAATTATGAAAAATTGGCATTTAATAACAACATGGAAAAATGATATCATAAGACATCTTCTTCCTTTTCCTATGATGAACGATAAAGTTTGAACAAAAAGCCGAAAAAAGAGAAAAACTTTATCGTTAACTTTTCTCTTTCTTTTAGAGTGCCTTCATCGAATGCAAATGATATCGATTGGAATTTCTTATCCTCCTCGTATCGTAAGAAAAGGTCTTTTTCTGGTCATTCTACCATAAACACATACATAAGGGAGAAACAAGATGAGAACACTTTTTTTAGTTATTACATGCTTTATTAAATAAATTTCTGAACTTATTTTTATTACGATTTGGAACTTACATGTATACTTGCATTTTTGAGTAAGTTGACTTGCATGCAAGTATGCGCATATCAGTCAAGTATGCATGCAAGTTCCAAACCCTAATTTTTATTAAATTAGGAAAGAATTTTTCTGCCAAAACCAAGTGTTTTGAAGGCATATGAAAATTACGAAAATACAAATACATTCATAAAAGTTGTCACTTAGGGAGAAACAGCTCTGGAGAAAAATGCAAAAAGATAAAACAAATCGAAAAGAAATGAATACCAATTGGTGAAAAAAAAAATTTTCATAATTTTTTATTTATTTTTCATTTCATAAGGAAAAAGTCTATTGTCACTGAAAATAATATTTATAACATACGGTCAGTAGTCAAAAACTATATTTTGAAAAATAGCCAGTGTCTACAGTAGTTTTCGGCTAAAATATTAAAATGAACGTCGATGAAACTTTCTTTTTTGACTGCTGACTACTTTTTATTAATTAAAAAACAATGGAAAGAATTTTTAGAGCAAATAAATAAAATTTCAATAAGATTTTGAGAACTTTTTAAATCGAATTTAAAAGTGCGTTCAGGAAAGTTAAAAAAATTGGAAACATTTAACTTTCATTTTTTCCATAACACAAAGGATTAAAAACAAAGATCAACGAAGAACTCAATTAATTTATCCATTCTCAAACAGTATGTCAAACTTCTTACTTTTAATAAATTAAAATAAAATGAAAATTTTTTAAAATTACTTTACCTTGATAGTAAAAAGGAAGGAGAAAAAATTCGTAATCGAATAGCGATGGAGATGAAAAGTTAGTTAAGGATCACGAAGCATATTCGACATTGACTTCTTTTTTTTTTCTTCCTCCTTTGAATAAAAATGTATAAAAGTTTATTGCCTAGAAGTTTATATATCTCTCACTTTCTCTAACATATTCGTGTAGGTTTATTCACTTTTATGTATGTGAGTAAATAATATTAAGAGGGATGAATAGATATGAAACGTTCATCAGTTTAATGCTTTCGCATATAACGTGGACTGAGATGGTCGCTTTTTCTCATATTTGTTAGGATTCATCGGATGAATGTACATGAAACATAAACATTTTCCACCTTCACAACTTTTTTCCATCTTCCTCACTTCACTTCAGTCTGCAGCTCTTTTACAGTTTCTCGAACGTGATACTAATTTTTTATTAATCTCTAGTGGAATTTAATTTTTTTCCCTCTTTCTCTCTCCCATTTTCATACCCTTCTGTAGTAACAGCAGCAAAAAAAAAAAAGAATTTATATGAAGTTTTCTGACTTCGTCTAGGTTAAAAATATTGGTTAGTAAATGAAAAAAGTTTTATTTTTTAAAAAATTTTTGCTTTATTAAATTTTTGAAAGAACAAAATTTCTATATTTAAATTTTAAATTTCCGTTATTAATAAAAATTTGATTTCTAACAAATTAAAATTTTTTATTGTTTTCATATAAAATTTTTGAATTTCAATAGTTAGAGTCGGCAAAAGAAAAGGTAAACTTTTTGTTAAAGTATTTTTTTCACACTTAAACAACAGGTTTTCTGAACAAAGTACACAGTCAAATTTAAATCTGTCAATGGCAAACTTTAGAGAAAATTTCTATGTAAAATTTGCTATAAAATCCGGCGTCAAAGAAAATTCATATATATACAGCGGATTGATTCACTAAAAGTGAATCTTTACAATTTAATATCTAATTCAATCAATTATCTTTGATTTATAAAATCGGTTCTTCTCAAGCGATCTTTCACCAACAAAGCATGAGTTGTAATGACCAAGAAAAGGGACTTGAAAACTGAACTTGACAATGGTGAAAACTACGCTATTACAAGTTTAAATTTTATGAAACTTTTTAAAATAAATCTATAGAAACTGTCGTTGGCTACAATTACTGTGTTTTCTCTATCAAGAGTTACTTTCCTTTGAATTTAATTAATTTAATTTTTTTTACATTTTATTAAATTTGAAATGAATTTTTGATTTAAAAATTTAATCAGAACTTAATTTGAAAATCTTTAATTGTTCATTGAACAATTATTTTTGTTAATAATAATAAACAACTTCTGCTTTTGCTTTTATTCTCTTCACTTTTTATTTAATCTCATTCCTATCCAACTTCAATTGTATGTTTTAAATTTTCTTCTCTTCAAACGTAAGGAAAAACTTTGCCTTTTAAAAATGAAGAAGAAGGAGAAGAAGAAAAAATCTACTATGCAAGTCATATCGTTATTTATAATCTTATTCGCCCATGCACATGTGTTTCATGCAGTCAGATTGAAAAGTTGAAGAGCACACAAAACTTGAGAGTGTGAATCATTAGCACAGAAAAGAGTGAAGGAAAAATTAATGAAAATTATGTTATAGAAACTAATTGGATTTTTTTTCTTGCTTCAACTCACTTACACGAGCATAAAGAAAACTTTTTCAAAAAGTAAATGCAATTTTTCTCACTTCATTCTTAAACACATCACGTATTTGATTTATTATTGATTTATAAATCAGAATAAAATTTATCTTCTTACTGCCATTACTCGAGACATTTTCATTTTTCAAATTTTAGTTTACTGCTTGTGGTGACGATGGCTAATAGAAAATCATGAAGTTCAACATTACAAAGTGGTTTAGTTGTGGTTATAAGAGTTATTGACTGATTTTAATCGTAACTAGTGAAAACTAATTGTTAAATAAGTCACCTTTGATTATAGGTCACAGAACCGACAGATAATATGCAGAAACAGTCTGTAGAAATCTGCGGAAAAATCTGCAGAAATAACTGCAGATTATCTGATGATAAATTGTCTGTAGATTTATCTGGAGATTATCTGTCGGCTCTGTGACAAACAGCCGTCACTTTTACAGCTTTTCATATTTTTTATTCTTTAAATTAATTTTTCAAAAGTTAGAAAAATTCTTCAATTAAGATTATTAAAACCAGAGCCCGAAGTCGACTTAGCATACAAAAAAAAAAATCTGGAAAAATTTAAAAGAATCAAGTTTTTTTTTCAGAAATGATTTCATGCATTAATTTTACACTTTTATGTAATGAACTCAATATTTATTATTTTAACACACTAAACCTGAAAATTCCAGTCAGAGTTGTAAAAGTAGAATCTACTTTGTAGCTTTTGGCTACTTTCTACTGTAGATTTTGGTTACTGGCTACGGACTGGCCAGATTAACAACTCTGATTCCAGACATAAAATAAATAAATTGTCATCAAAACAACAATGACATTGAACGTCACACATTGTAAAGTGAAATTTCAATCACTCTCTCTATTTACACAATCACATTCCATTACATGATTAATTTTGTAAATTAATTCAGCCGGTCAGATGCATTTCACTTTATTTATAAATTGCACGTGTTGTTTGTTCAATTTTAATTTCAATCATTAATACAATGTGCATATTAATCGATATAACAATTAATGAAAAATAAAATTATTCGAGAATGAGTTGACTATGTGATTTTTGGTTTTTAATAAATAAACGAACTGGAAATTTTCAGTTATTATTGTTAAATTAATTCAACTCTATTGTAGAATTTTTGATTGTTATAAAATAATTGATATTTTTATTTGTTTTTAAATTTAATCAATACATGAAATTAATGTGAAAAGTCTTATTTCTTTTCCTTTTAACCCTGGCAATTTTATTTGTCCGTTAGATAATTATGCAAAATTTTGGAAAGCGCAACTAAAAATTTTCGAAATTATTCAAACGAAAATCATACATGACAATTTTCTATTGACTCATTTGTAAAGAAAAGCTAATGCGGAAATGATCGTGGAGGAGTGATAAGAAGGAAAATAGCTATTGGTAAATTATCCTATTTATATTTAATAAAATTCATTGCAAAAAATTTAAATAAATTACATTTATTACATTAAGTTATGGACACATAAAAAAGTCATATAAGATCAATAAGGAAAACATTGGAGTATCATATGAATGCGCTTTGTTAAAATCGTCGAAGTAAAATCTTTATAAAAATCTGAAATAAACTTTAAAATTTTATTTTAAAGAATAATATTTAATAAATAAAATTTTCATTAAGTTTCAAAACAGTGTTGTTATCGTAGACGTCTACGGTCTACGGTCTATGTAGATCTACCTTAGATTTTGTCTATGTAGACAATTGTCCACATGTAGACGTCGTCTACATAGACGAAAATTTTCGGCCGTAGACAAAAACTATGTAGACGGTCTACATAGATTTTCATACATTTGTCTACGATCTACGCATAGATTTCGTCTACATAGACGAAAGTTTTTGTCTACGGTCTACATGTAGGAGCATTGTAGACTGTAGACGTCTACAATAACAACACTGTTTCAAAATTAAAAACAATTCATATTCGAGATTTTTCCAATTTGTCATCAAAAGACTTTCAAATGCTATAAATAATCACAATTAACAGTGATTGAGAATTATTTTCATAAAATTAAACATTAATTTCACAATAATGAGACATATTTTCAATGAATAAATAAAAAAAAAGACAGACAAAATGCAATTAAGACTTAATGAAGTTGTTAAAAAACAAACTAAACTTTTCAATAGCCATTCATTCAGCAGCCGAATGATAAATTTATGAAAAAACTTATTGTTAGAAGAAGTTTTCCCTTTCCCCTAATTGTCTGTCTCTTTCGTCATTATCGTCATCATGCCTGGACTATATTTTGTTATTCTCAACAGCCGAACTATCTGTAGAAAGTTTTCTTTCTTTTCGATATATAAAATAGCGCTCCTTCAATAATTTTCCATTTATATTTTTCGTTCATCGCTTGCTGCAGCACAACACACAAACTTTTCACTTTATCCTTAGCCGTTCCACTTTTTTTTCTGAAAAAAAGTTTTCTGCTGCTGTGAAGAAGCATCATCTTGCGAGAAAAGTTATTGTCAAGAAAGTTTTAGAGAGCACAAATGAATTTCATTATAAAAATTAATTTATTTATGATATTGTTGTGCACAATTGCAAAAGTTGTTAATGGAATGGCGTTTTATGGATCTGAACATTCGTCAAATGGTGACATCACTTTGTCACTACTGCAACATCGTCATCGTGTTGATCGTCAAGCAAGAATATTGGATATAAAGATGATTTGCTCACCTGGTATGGCATTCATTGATGGAAGATGTCGCAAATTGCTGTGATGTAGAAGACGAAAAGAAAAACTTGTGAATTAGTTTGTTAAGTGTTAGAGAAGATAAAACTGAATAAATGTTAAGAAACAATGAGTAAAAAGTTTTAATTCTGACAATTGTTATCAAACTTTTAAAAATCCTCTTAGAGAAAGAAAAGTTTTAATTTCAGCTATTGTTTGTGATTTTCCTATTGTCAAACGTTTTCGAATGTTTACAACTTGAAAATGAATCACATAATAATTTAATTTCCTATTTGAATTAACCTTCACACGCTAGCAATTTTATTCTGGTTAACTATTATAATTAATATTTTACAGTCATTGAAGTTGTTTGAATCATAAACTCATAATAAGAACTCCAGAGTCAACAATTTTTTGATATTTTTTCAAGCACTGAGAACTCTTTGGTTTCATTAGATTTGTATGGAAAAACCAAAAATATCAAATTTAGTTTCCTTACGAACCAAATTTGGTTTCTTGTAGAACTTAAATAAAGCATAATTGCGTTTAAGCATGATAATTTCTTTTTAATTTGTCTTTAATTGAGGTCATTAAAATGAAATTTAAGCGCATTTTCCATCAGTATAAAGTATAATACGCTTTTGTCCGCACTTTTTCCGTCCGTCTATCTGTCTGTCACCGCTACAACTCTTTCCAGGAACAAACTTTTTGCATGAGTCTATTCTTTTTGGCTATAAGACCTAAATAACGGAAGATTTTTACAATGTTTTACAGTAAGTTGTAGAAATATATTATTCTACATTAATGTCAAACGTAGAAAATTTCTTCAAAAATTTTGAACGCTTTCAATTTTCATTTCAATTTTTGTGTCTTATATTGAATATTCAAAGTTCAACAAAGTCGTGTTCAAATAATTATTGAAAAATTTACCAATATCAATTAGATAAAGAAAGAATTTAGTTAAGTCAAAATTTTCACATGTTTACAATTAATTGTAGAAATGTAGAAAAATCTACAAAAAAAACTTTTGTTTTGACCGGAAATTTTTATTGTCAAGTCTTCATATTAATAATGAAAAAATTTTACTCTTATCTAAACAAAAATTGAAAATGTCATTAAACTATCATTGAAGCAAAACATTTATTGATAAATAAACAAAACTTGAGAGATTTCTCACACGGAGAAAAAAACTTTTTAACTGGCATAAAGTTGGATCTAATAAAGCGACTTTATGCCAGAAAAAAATTAAAACTTTATTAGAGCTAAAAAAGTTTTATAAGACACAAAAAGTTTGTATGGAAAAGAATTTATGAGTGTCATAAAGTATACTTTTTATGCCTCATAAATAGCTTTATTAGATCCAACTTTATGCCAGTTAAAAAGTTTTTCTCTCTGTGCACGTAAATTTATTTGCTTTTTCATTAAATAACATCACAGTATCTCACAAATCAGTGACCGCGCAAAAATGAGTAGCTTACTATGACATACTCATACTCAATTGTATTATTACTCATATTAAATTTTTTTTTCTCTCCTCTCACATCAAGTGTTTGTGATATTGAGAGTAAAATAAGCTATAGAAAATTACATACTATCTCAGTCGACATTGAATCGTCAATCAGTTAAGTTCGAAAGTGAAAAAAATGAATAAGCAAATTTTTGTTGGACTTTTAATTTGTGCATTTGTAGCAGCCACTTATGCTGCTTGTACTGATCGTAAAGAAGGAGAAAACAGAGATTTCATTGATGAAGCACAATGTAAATTATCATCAGCTTCAGACAAGGTCAAAGAGACATTTTCATCAGCAATTTCATCAGACACTGTTCAAGATTCTTATGCATATGTCAAAAATAAAACTTCAAGTGCAGCTGATACTGTAAATGACGCAGCAAAGAAAACTGGTTCATTTTTGAGTGATTTGGGAACTTCAATTTGGGATTCAACAAAGAAAACTTATGAAAGAGCTAAAGATGCAATTAATGGCAAAAAAGATAACCAAGAAATTGTCAGTCTCAACAGAAAAGACGATGAAGTAACTGTCAATCTTGACAAAAAAGAAAATGACGAAGTTGTCATTGCAATTGTTACAACTGAGAAAATTGTTGTTCATAATTCAACCTAGAAGAAGACAAATTTTGTTTTTCTATTGAGATTTAATTGAATTAAATTTATTTTTAAATAACACATAAGAAGAAGAAAAATGACAAATAAATATCGTGAGAAAAAAATTTACTTTACTTATTCTAATTGATTGAAAATTTCCGCTTATTAGCAATTTTAATTACAGTTTAATTAAACTCTAGAAGGTAGCAGACGATGCAATTAATTTAATTGAAAATTCCCGTAATTGATATTGAAAATTGAGTCACACACTGAAGTAGAAAATTGTTAATTATCATTGAAAACATTTTTATTAGAGCATAGAGTAATAGAGTCAAGTCACGAGGCACAAGATCAAGTGAGTTTGTTTGTTTATTAAATCAATTTTTTGATCACAAAACAAAAAGCATGAGTCAGCAATGAATAAATAATTTTACGCTTTGTGAATAAAACTTTTGTGTTCAATGATTATCATTGAATTGCGCTATGTGTCACACATAAAGTTAACAAAATGCACAATAATTATCACTTTTCAATCATGATTTATCAAAATAATGCTGTGCATTGATGGATATCATAAATTGACCTAAATTAGTATAATTTTAATCACACAAAAGATTTTTAGTGCATTTTCCGCTAATTTAATTTCAATCATAATTAGTGAACTCCTGACAGCGAGTTAAAAGCCAAAATTTGATGTCAATTAGAAGGATTATTTTCGCTTGGTTTGGTTTTTCAATATCAGAGTTGTTAAACTACTAGTCCGTAGCCAGTAGCCAAAATCTGACCAAAATAGCCACTGGCTATTTTTTTAAAAGTAGATTTTGGTTACAGTGGCCATTCGGCCAAAATATACTAAGTTGATTCTACTTTTTACAACTTTGTTCAAAATCATTATCATTTGAGTTTAATTTCGATGAAAAAAAACTCCTTCAATGTTGCGAAATTAGTTTAGTGCCAGGGGTGGACACTTCTAAAAATAATCATACTTTTTAAAAGCCTATTCAACAGTGAATTTCGAGTACTTATATAAGTTTATTCATTGCAAACTCTTTTTTGAAATTTTTGTTTAGCTCTAGCTATAATTTAAAGCAAGTTTCAGCTCAAAAGCTTTTGTTTTGATCAAGTTAGAGCATAATTTTTTAATGAGCGAAATTTTCAAAAAAACATGAAATTAAATTTCAGTTTTTTGGTCATAACTCGTGAATCGAATGGTCTAGAGCTCAAATTTTTGCACCATTTTGCTCATATTTCAATTCTCTATCAGAAACAATCATAAAATAGACATCAATTTTCTCAAAAATTTCCAAATATTTACTTTTGGTTTGGTTTTTCAAAATCATTATCATTTGAGTTTAATTTCGATGAAAAAATTCCTTCAATGTTGTGAAATTAGTTGAGTGACTCATATTTGATATTGTTTACTTGAGATAAATTAAATTTCATGTTTGTAAATAAAAATTCATAGGAAATGATTTTTAAATTAATTGAAAAGGTCAAATGACTTTATTAAAATAATCTGATAAGACTATTGAACTTTGCATTGAACGTGAAAGGAAGATGAAGTTTATTAGAAGATGTATTATTTTCTTTTTTATAAAGATTAATGATTTTGTCATTGAAACAAGTGAACTGATGTTTTCATTTAAAATTATTAATGGCAAAATAATCGTAGCAATTATTTAGTACATCTAGCTAACAAGCCATGAAGTTCATGCTGATGAGTGATTACTTTAGAAATTTAGATTAAAAAATGTTTTTTAATATTAACAAGAATAAAAACTGATAACAAAATAGTCGCAAAATTTCTTCAAATTTCGAAAATGAATAAATAAAACAAATTCAAAAGAAATGAAATGACTTCCTGTTACTTCACTGTGAAACATAGGGTTTTGCACATGTCTGCTTTAATTTGAAGTGTATTCTTTCACACAACGATTCAGTTATTATTCCAGCTATACCACTTAAGACAGCGGATAAGCTTGAAATTCTTGTAATATTTATCTATAAACCTTACCTTTTATCTTGCGATCCGATAGCATTAAGTTCTGAGCGTGAAAAAATACCTGAAAATTCAGATTATACAAGGCTTTCCCTTTGGGATTCAAATCCAGAACCATCAACTTGCTAAGACAGCGTCTTATCACTGACTTACCAAGCCAGTTCAGAACTCAAAATAACATTAACTTCTTGTCGAAAATATTAAAAGTACTTTGTTTGTATTTATTGATCAATGTTTTGTTTCAAAACTCAACTCAATGAAAATTTCATGGAATTGATTTCGAAAGAATTTTCTGTGAATTGCATGAAAATTCTTGAATAGATAAAATGTTTTGGATTTTTTTGGCACCAGAACGCTATAATCATATACACATTGCTTTTGTATATTTCTTAATATTTCGAAAATATGCACCAATTTGTATGCTTTATGCATGAAATCGACTGTTCGGGAAGGGCATGGAATTTCGGGAAGATCTTCAGTTAAACAGGTCTCATAGACAAAAGAAACATAAACTGTTTGATGTGAAAATCATTCATTGAACACCATTTAGGGAAAGAATTAAATTTAGAGGCATTGAAGCATAAATTTATTTTCATATAAACAGCAACAAATAATTATCGCACCAAAATGTAAACACAGAATTGTAAAAAATTTTGCTTGAACTTTCTTAACCTAATAAAAATAGAAAAATTTGAAAATTATGGTAAAAATCAGAGTTCGTTTTGCAAATAACTAAAATTTAACTAATTTGAAGTTTTTTAATCGTCTAAATTTAGTTTAAAGCTAGCTGAGTTTTTAGTTAACCGATTTTCAGTTGAAATTTTCAACTAATTTTGAACTTACGCAATTAACTTCAACTAAATTTAGTCAACTAAAATTCAACTAAAAGCTAATTGATTAGTCTTTTATTTTTAATTAACTAAATTTAGTTAGTTGCAGCTAAATTTCAAAACGGTTTCGGTTTTTATGGTAAAAATTTCTAAGAGAAAACAACTCTTGATAGTGAACACAAAATAAACATTGAAATTCAAAAATTTTGTATTGAACTATCATAAATTTTTGTTAAATTATTAAAATTTTCGATAGTGTTGTTTCTTCTTGAAAGTTTTAACAATTTGCTTTGTTTTTTTGTTATGAAATTAAAAAGATCTTATTCATCAATTAACACACTTAATTATTTCTAATTTCTTTAGTGAATACTAAAAAAGTAAAATAATTTTTACAAGGTCAATAAATGTGACTCAAAATAAACAAAAGAAGAGAGAGAAACTGGAAAACGTGTATGAGAATCATTATAAAAATGATGAGAGACAGAAAAGAGGCCATAAGAGTGAATGAGCGTGAGAAATCTATTGGACATGCAAACTAAACAGGTTGTGAATAACTTATACATACTCACAAAATGACTTCTGTCGTCACAAATCAAGTTTTTAACTTTACCTTAAGAAATTTAGTTTTGTCTTGATTTTACGACTCATAAGATGTGCATACTTCCTCAATCATGTTGAAAATTGCTCTTTTATTAGCACTGTTAACTGTGATTCATCATGTAAAAGCCGCACCGACATCAATTGATATTGTAAATGATGATAAAATTAAATTTGTTGATGCACCGGATGAAACAGACACGATAAGAGAGAAAATTCGCTCGGAAATGGATGAATATAAAAGATTAAAAGAGCTCGCGTTGAAAAAAAAAGCGGTAAAAAGTGTTGATAAGGAAATAGAATTGACAATAAAAGCAGCAACAACAACAACTGCAGCTCCTATTTCATCAAGTACATTAGTACAAATTTTCATACCAAATCCTGATGATGAAGTAGAAGAGGAAGAGGAAGCGGAAATGACAACTTTAAAATCAGAAATGACCACAATTGACGTTGGTGATCGACATATTCTTTCAGGTATTTTAAAAGATTTCATCTAAGATTTATTAAACTAAAATTTATTTCATTACAGCACCTTTAAAGTGTAAAGATGGAGAGAGAAAAGTTGGAAATCATTGTCGTGTAATTTTAAGATCAGATTAAAAATGTGATTTGTAAAAAAAATGTATACAATAAAATATATGATTAAAAAGAAAGAAATGTAGCTTGTGTAAAACGTTATAAATGTTCTAAATTTAAAATTTTTACATAATAAATTTCCTTTTATATTTTTTTAAAAGTAAGAAAAATATCTTGAATTCCAGTGTTAATCTAAAGTAAACAAAATAAAATAAAATAATTTTCTTATACAGTTAGGGTAAACGATCATAAGTTTCGACCCTTTTTCGATTTCTTAAATTCAAATGTTTATATCTCACTTAATATTTGATTGAATTTAATTCTGTTTGAAATTTTGTATGTAGCTTTTAAATTTCTTTCATTTGAAACATTATTCAGCACTTCACATTAAGTCATTA
>JACWBX010001820.1:0-10387 GCA_014622435.1 Polypedilum pembai | reverse complement strand
TTTTTTTCGGGAATTAATTATTAAAAATAAAAGAGCTCTTTGACGACTGGTTTTTTTTATTATAAGCTTTCTTCATTGCATGTATTCAAATTCTTTTAGTGTTTTTAATTTTTTCGATCAAGCAAGAGAAGAAAAAGATTTTTATGACTGTATGAGCGATAAACCTGATATATCATTCATGTTTTTTTTCTATTTATAGTTTATTCATTGCTATTTTTAGCCAAATTTCTTACCTATTAGAACTGCCAAACCGAACAGTTCGGTGTCCAGCATTCCTTGCTTTGAGAAATGATGACATGTTTGTGCATAAACTTCTCGTACACGACTTTTTGCTTCGACTAGGAAGTAGAGAGTGCGTGATTGTGGCGTTCCGAATAATCTGTAAAAATTATTTAAAAAAATTAGTTGAAAGTTTTCTTAACTTGATTTGTAAAAAACAACTCACTTTAATGCCAGAAAGCGTGCATTTGCTGGAAGCGGAGGTAATGGTAATGGCGGTCTTGATGGTGGAGCGCAAACCTCTAGGGGTGCGCTGACGGTACAAAAAGCTCGCATACTGCATGATTACAATCTGCAATTACTTGGTTGAATTTGCATTTCCTAAATAAGAACAAAAAAATTTCATTAATAATCAAAAATTAGCACAAAAAAAGATTTAACTGTAAAATTAATCGCAAAAGTTTTTTGTAATTGGCACAATGAAATGAGAATAATAGCCGGAGAAAAAATGTCAATAATAATTGTAGAGAAACATCAATTATAGCACGTGCAGTCATTGCAAGAATTTTTTTTTTGTTTCATTGCAAAGCAAGAAAAAAGTTTTTTATTTGGGATAAAGTTTGTGTTTAATAAAACATAGTTATGAGTTCTAAAAAAGCAAAAATTATTACAGAGTTGTTAAACTACTGATCCAAAATCTACTTTTATGGTTATTAACTACACTTTTTTATATGGAAAAGGCCAATGGCTACAGTAGCCAAAAGTTGATTCTACTTTTACAATTCCGCTTATTTAGACTTATAGAACTTTTTTAATGGACTCTAAAGTGCTTTCGAAACGCATTCTAAAACGTAATGTCCCTCACGATAGTTTGATTAAGAAGTTCTGTGGTGTTATAGCGAAGTATAGACTAATACTTTTTCATTTCCCATGAATAGAAACATGAACGGAAAATCCCGATTGGAAAACACAGTCAATAGATACACTCAAGCGGCTTTATTGGTAGACCGATAAAAATTTTAAAAACATTTGGATTTTTGGACAAATTTTCTAAAATTTGATAAAATTTCTTTATGTATTAGTTAGGCACCAAGTTAAGAAAAATTGTGAGAAATTTTAAAGTTTGACCTCAAAATAGAACTTAAAATTCAATTTAAATTTGAACAATTTCTCTTCTTCTTGATCATTTTGTATCTTTAGCTTCTTTGGGAATATGTAAAAAATACGTATAGCCAACACTATCGTGTGACTGATGACGAGCAGTTGAGATTAGGGCACAATACGTGGTCTGTGAGCTACCGTCTTGTCTCGTTTATAAGGACCGACCTTATATTCGTACAAGGTCAATTTTTAAAATTCAACTTATACTTTATCAAAACAAAACTAAGCAAAAACGCCCTTATTTTCAAATATAAGAGCTGACTCTTCAGTCTACTTGGCCTGTGAGCTAGCAATAACCCAGAATATCAAATCTATCCTTCATTAGCACAAAATTTATGCCAGTTATAAAACTTTTTTCTCTGTACAGCTAATATTTGTGATGTACATGTGATATGACAGAATTTAATGAGCATGTAAGTATTTACAAATGAATGAACAACAAGAAATCAAGACGATGATATTAGATTCAATGACATCAATATATTCAAATTATCATTCTCTCTCTAAATCGTCAATAAATAGCCATTAAAGTGTATAATTAATTGGTAATTTGAGCCTGACACAAACTGATGTAGTGCACTTGATATATTAGCAATTCAAGTGGATAATTGTGATCCTTGAGACATGAAGTTATTGTTGTTATTCATCATAATATTATTATACATTGCAGTTTAGGTAATTAATGGCTATTGCAAATTGACATTTTCATCAAACATTCCATTTGTAGTCATTTAGAATTTGCATAAAAATATTTTTCAAGAAAGAGAGAGAAAATCAAGGAGAAGTCATTTGGATTAATCACAATTTCATAGAAAGAAGCTAAAACCTTCTAATTTTCGTTAGATTAAAGCTATTAAAGCGTAGAATTGTTTGCATTTATTTACTTCTAAAATGTCTAATTTTTGTAACTGAAAATTTGAAAATATTTGTAAACAATGTTTTGTTTACATTTTTCAAAAATGAAAATTTCATAGAAAATCATTAAAATCTCGTGATATCTATCATAAAACTACAAGAATTTGCAAGGAAAAGAAACAATAATTGTGAATTTAGTAGATACAAATAGGACACAATCAAAGATTTGTATAATTTTTAAGTTTTTGAAGGAAATTCAATTTACTTAGAAATCACAAAAATTTTTAACAATCTTAAGAATCGCCAATTAATTAAAGTATCTTTACCTTGTAGAAAAAAAAAACCCACAAATAGATACGATCTAATTGCTTGTTTTTCAATCTTAAATTTCAT
Organism: Polypedilum pembai; assembly: GCA_014622435.1. Lineage (NCBI taxonomy): Eukaryota > Metazoa > Arthropoda > Insecta > Diptera > Chironomidae > Polypedilum > Polypedilum pembai. The sequence continues at coordinate 7,759 of JACWBX010001820.1, read as the reverse complement.
GCCTCCGTTTTTCATCGGCTATGAATTTAAATTTTTTAAAATATTTATGAGTTTATTGTTGTTTATTGACACGTTTTATTGTTGTATGTGTAGAAGAATTCCACTGATTTTCTCTAAAAACAAATTTAAAAGCAATTAATCATTGTTGACACTGCCTACGAGAGAGAATTTATATTCAATACTTTGTTTTTTTTACTATTGAGGCAATTTCAAAAATTTATTGCTAAAAATGAACATAGTTTTCATCTCTTAAGATTTTTATCTCTCTTTTTTCTGCTTTTTAAACTCTCTCAAAAGAAACATAAAAAAAAATGAGGCAAAGTAAGGAAGAAGAATTTTTTATATTTATATGTTATGTAAAGAGAGAAGAGAACCTTTCATATTATTATGGAATATACAGCTCATTCCGAGACACCTTTTATATTGCATCGCATTCTCTTCGCTTGCTTCTTTTTCGTTCTTTTTTTTATTTTTTGAGTAAACGAAAAATTCCGGTAGCTGTGGCTTTATATCATATACACAACAACAACAATAACAGAGAATTCTTTCATTCGTTTATAATTAAAGATTTTTTTCTTTCTTTCTTTCTAAAACTACAAGCAAAGCTTAAAATTCGATTAAATAAGAAGAATAAAAAAAATTGTCTTTCTATATTGCGGTAATTGAGAGCTCGTTGTTGAGTAATTTTTAATTATGTGAATTTGCCAACAAATCTAAATAATGTTCACGGTTTAAAACACGCGTTAGTTTATTGCCTTTCAAAATTGTCTAAATTACTCACTTAGAAGTACACAAAATAATGGCATAAAATAAAAATTCTTAAGCATCATCATCATCATCATGATCCCCATTCATGTCATTTATTTGAAACTTCTTCTCAATCTCACTTTACAAGCAATTTAGCAAAAAAGAAGAATTTTTTTGCTGAATAGAATTTTTTAATAAATAGCAACAAGAGCTCAATTTAGTTGGCACACCTTTTTCAAATTAATGATACTCTCTCTATCTTTTCTTCAATTATTATTTGATATTTGTTAATATCTTCTAAAAAGAAAAGACAATTGATTTTAACAAAAAGTTATCAAAAAACTCCCTCTTGACATGAAAATGAATTCATTTTTCAATTTAACGAAGCCAGACACAGACATACACGATAGTTATGAGAATGGATGCTGATGATTTTGATTCTTTTATTGTTCTTTTTGTATGTGCATGTTTCCTGTGTTACTTACTTCCATTGTTCTCACAATAGCTCACGAAAATAATAAAAGAAGAAAAAAAATTTAAATGAACTTCATGTCACGTTTATAAGACAGAAATGTCATCTGAAATTTGTCTTGAATCACGCAATCAACTGCTGTTGACCATAAATGTGTGTAGATGAGATCCATCAATCGCGCAACATTGTGTGGCAATAACAGCAATGGAATTTAAAAAATTGCCCATAAATTCAACTTATGATAGAAACAAACGCTCTTAAAATTCCCCAAGCTAATCCTTTTATGCATCTTAATGTCAGTAAAAAATTTTAAATATGCAACATCAGCAAAAGTTGTTTTTCTTCTTCTTTTTCTTCTAATAGCATTAAAATTCTTTCTCATATCATTTACAAATGCGATACGAGAGAGTTTCTTTCTCTCTTTATATATGTGACTGAATGTAGTGGCAAATTTGTTGTTTTTAAAAAAAAAAGTTCAATGCTTACATTGTTAGTTCAATCTTATTTTTATGCAATCAAGATGCAAAATGTGCAATCTTTAAGAATAAAAAATCGTCATCATTTAAAGGCATGTACTTTTTTTTCCTCTCTTTCGCATTAAACGTAATGTGCTTTTTTATCAGACATATTTTTTTCTCAATTTCTCATTGCAACTTTGTTGCATTTGAATTTGATACTTAGAAATCGAGAAAAGAACGATAGAATTGTCGTGAGCCGCGAGCTAAATGGGCATTTGGATTAAATTTCAGCAGTAATTGATTGTAACATCTCGTGTCTCGCTAAATAAACATGACAGAAAAGCTTACATTCTAGAAATAATAAAAAATTTCATTTTTTGCCAAGGGGTAAATAATTTTAACGAAATATTTTAAAATTTTCGTTATTTTTTCGTCAATTTTTGTAAACAAATTTGTTCAAAAAATCAAATTTAAACAAGTTTCTTCAGCACTTATACCACTTAGCTTACATTAATAAAACACTAAAGTATTATTCTGAAAACATAATAAGAGCCAAAATGCTGAAATTGTCGAAAAAACTGAGCATATTTTACTTTCGTTAAATTTTAATATTTTCCTTATTTTCCCCTTAAACTTAGTACTTTTTGAATTATTAAAAACCGTTAGAAAATTTCTTTTTAAAAAACTTATTTATGCTATGAATTTCTAACTATTTTCATTTCTTGTTTAATTGTGAGTAAATATTGAACCATTAACTATAATGTAAAGCAGAATCAGTAAAAAAATTTAGTCAATTATTTAAATTTTTGTATTCAAAAAATCACTTTTAGGTGAAATAATTAGGGAAATTTTTGTCAAAAAAGACAATCCCCTAGATTTAAATTCTAACGGTTAAATTGTGTATTAAAGTTTTCTATTATTTCTTACTTAAATTTTTATTGTTTACATCTCAAGATGCTCAATTACACCCGCTTTACTGTCGACTTCTTCTTCTTTTTATTATTATCTTCACATGCATGCATCGAAAAACCCAGATGGTCATAAATTGAGAGAGAAACGCTTAATGCAATGCAAGAATGAGACGAAAATGCGCGCGTTGTGCAACGAAGTGAGAGAGCAAAAAAAAAAGAGTTGAAGGAATTTTTTCAGTTTCTCCTTCGGCAAATTCTTTCTAAAATTGTTAGTTTTTGCTGCTGCTGCTGTTGCTGTTGAATAACTCGCAATCATGCAGTGAATGGATAATTATCAAAAGAAAGAGAAAAAATCTCAAACCGCAATCAAATAAATTTCATTGGAAAAAAAAATTTGAATGATTTCCCTTCACAAGAAAGTCAGAAATAAAAGAAAGATTTTTAGTAATTGCTTTGAATTTTATAACATTGTTGCATATATTATAAGTTGAGACATTTACCTAAAGCAATTTAATTGGAGCTAGTAGATAGAATGAAATAAATTATTCTCACAAGAACCTTCTTCATCTTCTTCTTCTTCATCTTTTTTTAAATTTCAATCGCATGAAAAGAGAAGAAAAATAAAAAAAAAACATTGTTGTTGATTTCTCCCTCTAATTTCTTTCTTTACGAACAAATCAAATGGTGTATAATTCTTAATTCTTTATCGTGTTGGAATGCTACATGTTTGTTGCTCTCGCTCGCATTCGTATGGACTTTTGATTACGATTATTATTTTAATAACATACATTTTCAATTCATATTTTTTTCTACCTTCATCTCATTCATACACATATAAAAAGCTATTTTTAAGATTCCCATGCATGCAACAAATAAGGATATTTTTTTATCTTTTTGTGAGAAATAAGATTTTTATGTTTATAGAATTTATGTCAAAATTGTGCAAACTTTGAACTTCATTTAATGACCTCCTGACTGTTAAGGAATTTCGAAAAAGTCTACTAAGATTTTTCGATATTACTCAAACATGAAAAAGTTTGTTAACAAAACACTTAAATAACAACATTTTGTTAATTATTAATGTTCTTAGATATAAAAGATGTTATTATACAACTGATAAAGGCTTCATTTGTTAACATTTCAGCTTGAAACTTGAATTATTTTGTTTTTATTTCAAAAATTACTTTCGAAAACTTTTTCGGAAATTTCGAAAATTCAAAATCTTTTTCGAAAATAAATTTGAAATTTTTTGTCAACGGTCAAAATTTCGATTGAAGCTATCAGGAATGACCTCATTGTCATTTACAAAAATATTTCGATCTTCAAAAAAATGGGTTTGGTGAGCACTAAAGAGAATGTTTAATCTCTATATGTATGAACGCACGTCGCGAAACAACGTAGTCGAAGAAATCGATGATGATCGTTGAAGAAGAAAAGATAGAGAAATTTTTTTTGTGTATATATGTTTTATTGGCAATGGAATGTTATGCTAAGAGCACAGCAGACATAAGAAGAAATTTTTTTTCGATGCCGTGTGTGCACACAAATTTGAGTCAGTAACCTTTTTTTTCTTTTCTTGAGTAAAGAAAATCAGCCAAAAAAAATGCAACATGGAGGAAAGAGGCAAATGTACTCGTGACAGCTCGCCTTTCTATCGAAAAAAAATCTTCTCATTATTGCACTTCATGCTGACTTACGCAAGAACATGTATTTATTTAAATTTCACAAGCAAATAACAGATTTCTCGCACAAAAAATATGCAATTGCAAAAATGATAATGACACTGTGTACTCACAGTCAATTGTCAGTGAAGCAGAGATGAAAATCAAATTGGCAAATTTCGTTTATGCTGTGAGGAATTTTTACTTATATTTTTATTGCATTTTAGCTGCCAGCTAAGTGAATAAAAAATGCGGAAAAAAAAGAAATTTAATTGACACACTGGCATTGGCATTTTGGTCTGTTTCTCATTTCCATTAAAGTGCATTCAATAATTGCCTCAATCAACAATTACAAATGTGCATACGAGAAAGGAGAGAAGTCACACACGGAGCAGAAGAAAAATGTAAATTGTTATTCCGTAATGTGATGTTGATGGAAATAATAACATGACTTTGCTCTTTAACTGTCCAATTTCATTCATTCGAGAGAGAGAGAGAGAGCAAGATGCACCAATGGCAATGGCCATAAATTGGCAAATAAACTAGTTTAAAATATTTACATTTGGATGATTCTACAAAATATTTAAAGTTCATTTAGACCATTTCAAAGGCCAACTTTTTGACAGAATAAACATTCATTTGGTAATGTGATTGATTACAGTAATTCAATAATAAATTCTTAAAAATTTCCAAGATTAAGAAAATTCATATTCTCTCGATGAACTCAAGCTCATTTCACTTTAATTTAATTTTAGAAGATCAAGACAGTCTAAAGACAACAAAAATGATTTAAGTCCATTAAAATAATATCACAAAAACTTCTGTATTATTAATATTGTAATGAATTTCAAAATTATTTAGCAAAATAAACAAACTATTCAGTGAGAAATATTGTTTTACAGCCGGACTAAAAATTTCTCTATTTTCAAGACTAAATTTAGTCCGGAACGGGGTAAATATTAAAAATTTTCGGACTAAATTTCTCACTGTGTATTCATTACTTAACTTAGTAAATTCACTTATGATTTAGACCAAGGTCTAAAAACTGTTTTTGCTTACTATGATTGTTTTTTGATTCGATTTTATTTTTTTGTTAAAATCTCGATTTTCCTATCTTCAATTTTTATGATTGTTTCTTTGCTTTTATAAGTAAACAAGTGATTGTTCATTGAAATTTCTGCTTAAATATTGCTAGTTTAAAAATTTGGGATCAAAAATTTTTGAAAGAGTTATCAGGCCTCAGATTTTAACCGTTAAAATTTAAATTTCAAATCTTTTTCGAAAATTTTTTAAATTTTTCAAAACTCATTTTCGAAAATAATTTTTGAAATAAAATCAAAATATCTTAAGTTTTAGGCTGAAATGGTGTGTAAAAAAGCCTATTTTAGTTTACTAAAAACTTCTCTTACACTGAAGAAACGTTAATAATTAACTAAATGATGATATTTAAAAGTTTTTTTGTCAACAAACTTTTCAAAGTTTGAATAATTTCTAAATTCTTAGTTGAACTTCCCAAGTATTTTTCGAAATTCTATAAAAGTCGAGTGAAATTAACAAGAATAAGACAACTTTTTTCTAAGGTTTAGCAACATGTATATCAGAAGAAGAAATATGTGCATACTTCTTCTTCTTATACGCATGCTGCAGAACACTACTTTTTCCCTTCATAGTAAGAAAGTTCGCAAATCATCTTAGTGAAATGTTAAAGCCAACAAATCATACAAAAAACTTTTTCCAATCACTACTGTGTTTTGCTTATTAAAACTTCTAAGCCCTTTGCTTTTAGTGATATTTTCATAAGAATTGTTTTCAACAAAACAAAACTTTTTGCAGAATTATCCAACTATTTTCTTAAGAAAAGTCCATGAGAGGATTTCAAAAAAATTTCACAATAATGATGATGACTTTTTCATGTTCAATATTATTGTTTTATCGTGGCCTTGAAATTATATCATTTCCATATCGTGAAATTCTAGACAATTATACTTTTTGTTCTTCATTCGAGGAGAGAGAAAAAAAAGTTGCAATCGAATCGAGATTGCTTATGAATTTTTATATTATTTCTCCATATGCATGCATGTAAGTATAAATTTTTTTTTTTCGTGAAGGTTAGCCGCATTCCATGCCACATGCATATGTATTACTTCACATAAATAAATCGCTTCTCCAGTTGCACATTGTGGTCGACTTTTATCATTGTATGTGTTGAGAAGGGCAATAGTACAGTATGACATGGATGAGCAAAGCTAAAGGGAAATTAAAAATTAATTTTCGTGAACACCTTAATAGCGATAGCTTGATGCTGTGTCTGTAAAAGATTAATGAAATGCTTAAAGGAATTAATGTGCTACAATTTAGTCACGATATAATATGAATTCTATCATGCAAGAGAGAGAAAGAATTCATGCCTAAGGTGATAATAACACTGTTTGGAAAATTCAAGCAGATGTGGCAGAAAGGAAATTTCAAAGTTTTTTCTTCTTCTTCAAATGTGTCATTTATTAGATCTTTATTGTCATTTTAAGATGTCGCTGAAAGAAATGAATATCAAGAAGGTTAAATGTGAAACAAATCAGTCAAAAGAAGAAAGAAAGAATTCTAAAATTATACACTTCATATTCAATCTCTTTTTTCTTCTTTCTTTTTGATTCTGTTGAAGAAAAAAAAAAAAGTCTGAAATTCAAAGATATTCTTTTTTTTTTTATAAATTTCGGGAGAACCAAGAGAAGAATGAAGGTATAAAAGGAAAAAGTGAAGAACGAAGAATGTTATAAGAAAATGAGCTAGAGATAAATAAGAAATGGAGGCTATTAAAAATGTGCTACAGCAAAGCGAACAAACGATGATGATGATGATGGCAGGAAAATAACGATTTTTTTTTTCTCTTCTTCTTGCTTATTTTTGAATGTCCTTTTTGCCTGATCCTATTAGTGACCTTAAACACTTGCTGCTCCCGCCAAATAATCACTACATGCGCGCACATTTATGTAAAGATGAAGTAAGAAAGATATATTAAAGCACATTCATTCTACATCATGGTCAAGGAGGAGTAGAAGGTAATCAATGAATAGAATGCGTGTTCACTTCAATCATCTCATACATACATGAATGTACACAAAGATTGATTATTATTCTTGCATAGGTGTATATATTCACTCATTTATTGCTTTGGTTGTGCCTTTGCGAGAAGCAAAAATCAATTTATCTTATGAACATTTCACTGACTCTCTTGCGCGCTCATTCTTGGTGAACAAACGAAGTGAATTGACTTTTGATAGTTATTCGTATTCCATTTCATTCCTAGAAATATCATCTCATTCTCTCATTATTCAAAAGAATGAAAAACATTCACATTCATTACATTAAAAAAAGCGTGCGAGGCTTCAGGCAAAGAATTTTTTTTTTTCGTTGTATGATATTAAATAAGTCACGATAGGAATTGCAATTGAGTGACTTTAAACGCATTTATGAAAAACAAATAATTTTCTTATTTTTTGCACGATTTCTTTA
>JACWBX010001819.1:21160-33498 GCA_014622435.1 Polypedilum pembai | reverse complement strand
GTATGCGCATAATTTTCTTCTTCTTATTCATTTTTGTATGGAAAAATCAATAAGAAGAAGAAAATTATGCGCATACTTCTTCTTCTTATCTGCATAATTCCGAACCCTACAAAAAATAAATTCTGTAATTTTTTTTAACTTTTTTAGTCTGGAATTTTAACTCAATATCAAGTGTTTTTAATATCTTTAACGGTTTTTAAAAATTCAAAATCATTATTCTCTCAGCTGTTTCTGATAAGTGAGTTATAATATTTTTTTTAAAGTTCATTTAATCTTAAGCTATTTCTAAATTTCCAAAACTAATTTCACATAAATAGTTTAAAGTACAAATCAATAACCACCAGTACCATCAGCATGTTGTCATTTCAAAAATCAATCAATTTTGCCCTTAAATCATCACAAATTCATAAAAGTTGCTTATCACTTGCCAGCCGCAATCTATGTGCAAAAATTGATAGTGAGGAAATTCGCTTGAGTTATTTAACGGATGAACGACAAGGAATTGCTGTTATCGAACTGAATCGTGAAAATGGCAAGAATTCATTCAACCGTTCAATGGCTTCAAAGTTACATCAGTGTGTGGATGTATTAACGACTGATAAGAATGTTAGAGCTGTTATTATTAGAAGTTTAGTCAAAGGAGTTTTTTGCGCTGGAGCTGATTTGAAAGAGAGAAAAACTTTAACTCCAGTTGAAGTTCATCGTTTTGTCAATTCATTGAGATCTTTGGTTGTGAAAATGGAAAATTTACCAATGCCAACAATTGCTGGTGAGATAAAATTGCTCTTAAAAAGAAATTTATTAAAATAATTATCAATCTTAGCTATTGATGGCGTTGCACTAGGTGGTGGACTTGAGATGGGATTATCATGTGATTTAAGAGTTGCAGCTGCTCAAGCAAAAATGGGATTAGTTGAAACAAGATTGGCAATTATCCCAGGTGCTGGTGGCACTCAAAGACTTCCTCGACTCATCAATGTTGCATTGGCTAAGGAGCTCATTTTTACAGCAAGAGTTTTCAATGGAGACGAAGCTTTAAAGATGGGAGTTGTTAATCATTCAGTGTCACAAAATGAAAATGGTGATGCTGCTTATCAAAGAGCTTTAAAATTAGCTGAAGAAATTTTGCCAAACGGACCAATTGGAGTTGTAAGTTTTAGTCAATTTTAAAATTTTAGGAAAAAAATGAAAAAAAAATTTATTTAAATATTTTAGAGAATGGCAAAAAGAGCAATTAACAAAGGAATTCAAGTTGACTTAAACACTGGGTATTGCATTGAAGAAGATTGCTATAGCCAAATCATTCCAACCAAAGATCGTTTAGAAGGTTTAGCTGCATTTGCTGAAAAGAGAAAGCCAAATTATACTGGAGAATAAGCTTCGAATTTAAAAAAAATATAAATCAAATGGTATCAGGCAACAAAGTGCATTTATTTTTGTGACAATAAAATATTGTTGAATTTTAATAAAGAATTTTAAATATTTTTGATGTAATAAGAAGCAATTTTTTGATACTTATTCAACTAATAATTATTTTATTTCAAAAATATTGAAATATAAAAGTAACAATATGAATAATTTCATGCAATGTTGATTAGGGAAACAATAATTTTTGAGTATTTTTAAATGACGAGTTGAAAACGCGAATACTTGATATTTTCCTTATTTAGCAATTGTTCTTCATCATATAAACGTTAACAACGATGAATTTCTAATAATAAAGCCAATAAAAGATATTGAAGAGAATGAAGAAGATTGGGAACAAAAAGCGGAAAACTTTATCAGCATATGTTGCTTTAGTAGAATTTTTAAAGTTTTCTGTGTTTGATACAAAAGCAAATTCTGAAAATATTATTGATTGAAAGATAAAAAAATTAGCTAAAATTTTTGAACTTACCAACAAGAGCAATAAAAACCAAAGTCATACAAACACCAGTGTAAATATCCAAAGCTTTTGAGTAAGAAGTTTTTGGGATGAAAGTATTGATAGCTTGTAATTCAACAATCAAAGACAATAAGCCTGCAATGCACATCACGCAACGAATGTTCAGAGCGTTTTTGTTTAGGAAAAAACTGATCCAAGCCATAATTACAATCATTGTGCATGGAACATAGATTTGAATGATGTAATAACCAACTAAACGTTGAAATATTATTGACAATTCCATTCTTGAGTAATTTCCTTGATGAATAAAATTAATTTTTTTAAAATTTTTTTTGAAAATTAAGACAAATATTTACCGCCAGTTAAAGTTATTACTTGAGATTTTAATTCAAGATTTTTGACTTTGATAAGAGGCAAATCAATGTCAGTTGCAAGTCCAACCGAATCATTTCCATCTTTCCAGTAATATGTTATTTCATTTGAATGATGAGCATCTATAAAAAAATTCTAAAGTCAATAAATTAGTTTAAACAAATAAATTAAATTTCTTACAGCTCTCAATAGGGATCGCACAATATTGAGTGTCCATTGGGTAGTGCATAAAATTCATTGGGCAAGAAAATGTGACACTTAATCTAAATAAAAGAAAAATTGAAAACAATTTTTAAATTTAAATGAACAATTCTCACCTAACGCTCTTAACAACATCTCCATTGTGATAAATTTTCACAAATTCGTTCTTAGTTGTTATCGTGTGTAAAAACGATTCTTTTTCGTTAACAAAGAAAGTATCGGGGAACCAAAGATTGCGTCCAAATTCATAGCCTGGTGTAATATATTCAAGGCCTGCTTGCTTTTTGAACTGAAGTCGTGGATCATTCCAATATTGACGAAAATAGAAATCCATTGTAAAGTCCATATTCTCTTCAGAAAATGAATGAATTGCCAAAATATATGCTGACACACCGACATTGACTGCCGTTTCTAAGAAGAAAAATAACAAATTCATTAAATTAAATTATGCTTTTTGCGTACTTCTTCAAAATGATTGTAAAAAATTATTCTTACTTCCATAATTTGGACGCAAACGTTTATCATAATTTTCAGTGAGCGAGTCAATTATTTTTGTTATATTCTCTTGTGCGCTTAATTAGAGAAAAAAGATAAAAATCACAAATTTAATTTAATTTAAATATACAGTTAACTAGTGATAATCCTACAATGAATACTGAAAATTTATTCTAATTTGATTTTCTCACCCTTACTTCACTTACCTCGCACACGACAGTCCCATAAAGATAATTGCAATTAAAACTTTTAGTATCCACATCCTGCTATTATTTGCTTTTGTCTATCGAAAAATTCTAATAATTCTAACTCGCACAATCGAAGTACCAAACTCAAATGAGAAACATCCGTGAGAACCTCAACTCTATATATTCGTGAAAGCAAATTCACACTTATATGTTAGTGAGAATTTTTTCGGTGATAAGTGCAGTAACTCTACTCAATTTATTTAATTAAAGTATGAGCGCTCTTATTTCAAGCTCAAAAAAACTCTACAAATGTTTTGTGTGATTGTGAGCTTTTTAGTATTTTTGTAAATGATTTTTAAACTTTGGTATAACAGGCCCAACTCTAAAAATTCTTTTGTAATGCTTAATCATTCGAACAAAAATAAAATAGAAAATTTCAATCATGCTAAGAAAACTCATTCCAAGACATAAAGAGAAGGATCCTCCGAGATTTGCTAAAAAAGAGGATTAGGAATATTTTTTAAAAATAATTGTTTCAAGTTTATCTTACAAAGTAATGATATCCATGACATAACTATGATTTTCTTATTAACTTGAACTCTTTGTCCTCCATAAAATACGCGAACAATAAATTCCATATCAGTTAGATTTATTTTTGTACTTTAAAAAAAATTCTAAATTTAATTTGAATAATTTACTCAAGTATCAAATTTTTATGTGTTAGTGCAATAGATCAAATTTGACATTTCTAATCATAATTTTTTTTTTCATAAAATTTTTTAATTATTCATATTTAATTGAATCAAATGAAATAATTCAACAAACACTATTGTTGTTTCATGTAGCAATGGTAATTTCAAAATTAAAAAAAGCAATGATATATCGATTGCACTAAAACATGTAAGAGTATACTCTTTAATTACTTACTAAAGACTATCAATAGAATTTTCAACTTTATCCAAATTCATTTTAAAAGATGTTGTTTTGTAAACAACATCAGTGCATGATGGGAAGCAATGACTGCATACAATTTGTTTAAACTGGACTAAAAAATGTTATCAATAAATAATCATGTATTACTTTTCAATGTAATTTCCTACTTACAATAATATTCACTAAAACATGCAACGTCAGGCGCTATACAATCTCTAATACTGTTCGAAGTATTTGATTCTCTTGGTAGATTGAAAGGATGACAATTACAATGAGAATAAATATGATCTCTTAAGCAATTTAACATACATTCTGGTTGTCGATAGTGATCACTATTCAAATCTGATGGAATAATGCATTTTCGTTGTGCAAAATCCAATGCCAAAACTTGATCAGTACATAATGAATAAATTGGTGTGACATCGATAAACGTTTCTTTTTTTAAATTCACAAAAGTTGTTGCTGCTTTTTCTACAGCAAAATCTTTAGAATGATGTACCATGACAACAAACCCCTCGGAATATATTGCCCCAGACCGACCGTCTGCTGCTTGAGGACGACCAGTTCCAATGATGCTCAATCCACCGTTAATTCCAAAAGAATTTGATTTGAACACTTCATTGCCGTTAGTAATTTTTGGATGATAATTGAACGAGCAACAAGCGCCTAAATAAGAATACGATTCTACAAATGACATAAACGGATGCTCCTAAAAATAACTCTACGATAAAATGTCGTTGCTTATTAATTGGCTCATTACCTGAAAACATGGAAAACTCTTGCCAGCAAAAACGCACACAAGGATAAAATCTTTACAGACTGTACCAAGCGCGTCAATAGCATCATCAACAGTCATATTATTTATATTTAGAAATTGATCAATCAATTCCAAATCTTCTGTACGAGGCTCAATCCATTGTCGTTCAGTAAATCCTCCTAAGAGTGGCAAAATTTTCATTGCATACTCACGTGTTAGACCAAGCGGAAGTTTGCTATAAATAGAGACAAGCAATGAGTTTTCATCGTTATTTAATTGGATTTTTATGCCTACGCCGTTTCAAGAAATTCTCTTGATTTGTATTCCATGATATTTTGTGGATGACAAATTGTAACTGCAGGGAAAGGAATGTCATATACTGGAATTGGTGCATCAATTGTAACACGTGTAGGTGAATCAACGAAGCGACGATAAAGAAGAAAAACTAATGTTATGGCAAATGAGAACAGTGTCAACATTATGCAGCTCCATAGAAATCTTTGAAAGCCATGCGTCACAAATCTTCTGAGATAATACATGCCATTAACTTTTGTAATTGCTGCAAACTCGTAAAAAGTGTCAATTATAACATCTAAAATTTTATTAAATCGTGATTCCTTCATATAAGCCTTAGGATTTGTGAGCAGCACATTTCCAACAAACTTTGGCTTTTTTAGATTCTCATCCTTTGGAATTAAAATCTTTGCCCTCTTCTTTTGGGTTTTTTCAACCGGACTTGCCTTTTTATTAAGGAACTTTAGAATTTTTTTCGGTTTTTCACCCTGCTGTTGAATAGTTGACTCTTTGTTCACTCGTGCCATGTTTTTGAACATATTCTGGCATTTCCGGAGTATTTATATGAGAAACTTGTGCTACGTGAATTATTGAAAAGGTAAGTAAACTACTAATGTCGGTCATTGAAGTACGAGAGCAAAATCAATTAATTTTTATGATGATAATAATATGTGGTTGTAATTTATTAACCTGAATTATGAAAAGGATTTTTGAAATGAAAGTTATTTAAAAAAAGAGCTCAGCTAGTTGTCAATATTGAATTGAAACATTACAAGTCACGATTTTGATTTGATTAAGTGAAAGATATGCAGTTTAAGGCCAAAAAGTACACATATTTATTGGAATTTCCGATTTCTGTAAATAAATTAAAAAGGTGCAACATTTTATAAATTGAAAGCATGAATAGACAGGAAATACTTTAAAATAAATCATAAATGATGAAGAAACGTAAAAACAAGATTTATTGATTACTTAAGAAAGTAATAGTTGCAGTTTCTAATTAAATTTGCATGTAAGAAATGCAAAAAAAAAATCAATGAAAATTTCCTTATCAAATAGAAATGAATTATAAACAAAGCGACCTTTTAGAATTTTCTACAGAATTGCATGTCGTAAAAGTGCATATAAGTACCAAGCAGTAACGAGATTTAGTATGAAATTTAAATTTCAAGTAGCTAAAGGTGTTTCTCTTTTTTTCATAAATTTTGAGAGTGAGATCTTCACAGTAAGTCGTTTATTCTCTTTTCTTTTTTTCGTTGAGCAGTTTTTTGGTGAGAAGTTTAAGAAAGAGAAAAATTAGTACAACTTTATTTTGTGCCACTGTTTGAAGTATTTTTAAATTTTTCATAGGAAATTTCCTACGGTTTGCGTAAAACATTGTAATCGTGAGTGGATTAAGTTGATTTATTGTGAAGAAATAACACGTGAAGCTCTAAAAGTGTAAGAAAGTTGATTTCATCTTACGTGGAAATTTCGAGGCCAAATTGAGGTGAGTCTTTCAAATTTTCTTGTCGTTAAAATTTATATAGCTCTTCGATAAGACTGTACAATATTGGAAATTATGCACATTTCATCGATAAATTGCCAAATGCTCAACAATAATTTTTAATTAGTTTTCAAGGTCAATTAAAAATTATCAAGAAAAATATTTTACTCTTTTAACACGTCTGATCGACATAAATAGAAAAAAGAGAGAATTCTTCTAGTTGAGAGAAACAAATAAATTTAATCATTCGTTGTTATTGTTTTTGTTATTATTTGTATTACTTAAAATCTTTTTCATTTTCATAATGCGCGCAAATGTAAATAACAATAAGTGTTGACAAGACTGCTGAGATATATGATTATTTACCTAAGCGTAATAAAAACATCAAAAGAATGAATTGTTTACTGTTTTTTCTATTAAGTTTCTATAAAGAATGACATTTATGCTAAAATAAAGATAAAAATTGAAAAAAATTGAAATAATTAATAAAACAAGCTTGAATTAGCAAATGAAAAATTACACTATAAATTATAATTTCATCATTGTTTCACAGTTCATTCGTTATTTTATTATTGGTGTCATTACCAATAAATATTGTAATTTATAAAACGCACTATCAACTAGGAAAAAGTGATATCCCTATGCAAATTTTAAATAAATTTCATTTATATAATAACGACGACGTGTGATTAAAACGTGAGAGACTAAATTCATTGTTTGCATTACTCTAATACCAAGCACGGATATAAAAAATATCAAGTTCACACTTTTCAATGAATAAAGAGAGAGAAAACAAGAAAAAAATCCCAAGCAAGTGTAAAAGCAGGTCAGCGTACGTATTTCTTTGATCGAATGAAAAGAAATTCAATGAGTCATTGATGATTACGTAGTAAACAAGGCTTTTTCGCTACGAAAAGACAAGCCTCCACGAGCTTTACATTTTCAACGCTGAATATCAACATGTGACGTCATGAACGTTCATTCGTTTCATTTCATTCATAAAAAGAACGTTTGTGTGTGTAAAAATTTTTTTTTCAACTCGTGCTGTTCGCTCATTCATTGAATCACAATCACATGGTTAATTACGTCTCGAAATGTTTTAAATACGCTTTTTCTCTTATCACACATGAAGTCAATATTTGGCATGTGCAAAGAGTGTCGTTGAACGTCAACAAAAATTCTCTGTTAGTCTGCAAAAATGCCAATATTTCAATGATGCCATATGGACAAAACAAAACGTTAGACGCTGACGCAAATTATTGTTATGATCTGAAATCAACATTGATGGTGCGATAATATTTGTTTGAGACAAACAGCAACAAGAGACAATTTATTCCATTGAACTTGGATGATGAGCAAACCAAATAAAGCGATTTTTTTGGTGTTATTAGTCTCACTTTTTTACTTCTAGTGTAATTTTTAATGTCAATATTTTGAGCTCTAAAAATAGTTTGAAAAAGTATTTACAATCATTAATTTAAATGAACCCACAAATAAATTCTTTCAAGATGAAAACATGAATGAAACTATTTTCAATTTTTTAAAAATAAAACATAAATAGATAAAAACAGTCAAAACATACAAGTTCAATTTGAAACGCGTAAAATAGTTCAAATTCTTTATGAGATGAATCAACGAAAAGTAAGTTTACGTCACGAAGGTCAAAATCATGTTTTTCCATTATCAACATGAGATCATTTTACTTCTATTTACACACTCACTGATACTTTTATGTTCTCTTTACGATTGGGAATTTTTATGTGATGATAAATTGGCTTAAAGTAAAGAAGAATAAGATAATTTTCAAAAATGGTAGAATAATGTTTTACGTACAAGTTTGTAAATTTATTAGTCACTTGTTGATTTCATTATATTCATGATGCAGAAAATTATTATTTATCATTTTATGACGATAGAATCACAAACAAATCGCGTGCTTGTATCAATATTATAATATTTCGTATTATAAATTTAAAATTCTAACTAAAATTAATTGAAGACAAATTAATGCGAAAATAGAGCCAAAATTTATCATCAATTGATAAGAAATTATTATTCAATAATAAACAATAGATTTTTTTTGAAATATGAAAAATGTAATCAATTTAAAATAAATTTAAGTATGGTTTTAATTATTACTTGTCAGCTAGTAATATAATTGAAATTCGTCATTCTCAATAAGCAGTCATAGATAGAAAATGATTTCTTCTCTTATTCAAGTTTACTTACGTGTAAGCTTACTTGAGTTAAATTTTTGCACTAAGAAAATTGAAATATTTTGTTTTCTTCAGTTATAAAAATTTACCTCTCAATAATTTCTCACGGTGTTTCATTCCCAAATAATTTATTCACAGCTTGTTTACTCATTAAGAATTAATACTTGCCGTTTACATGATTTGACAATATTTTAAATGTGTAATTTAATTAATTTTTCTGCGATTATTAAGCAAAAAATTTGAATCCTTAATATCTTCACATGATTTATTTACGTCATTGTGTAAAGAACATTTTAAAAAATTAATGATTCAATATGGAAGTTCCAGTATAAGTAAGTTAATAATCATTTTTCAAATGTTCTTCTGGATCGGTGAGCTTATGACTTCATAGTAAATCACAAAGAAATCCAATTAATTTTGTAGCAATGGTCTAAATAATAAGTGAAGTTATAGAAGATTTAGAACTTCACAAAAAGATGTTGGACGTCATTTGAGCAAGTCCTTGAAAATCTTCAAGAGATTCCAAATTAATACGTATTGTTAGCAATTGTCATTTAGAATAGTCCAAGAAATCCCCAAAATTTAGAACTTTAGACTTTTTTATTTTGAAGAAATCGTTTTATAATTCTAAGAGAACTCACTTTATTGCGATGTTCATTTTACACATCTGCCATTCATTGACAATTAAAATGAAAACTCTTTTAAATGTTTCTGAAAAGTTAGGATTAAGTTGAGTCTTAAGTAGTTAATTCAAGAGTGTGGAAGTACTTGACATAAGATTTCAATTTGTAGAATATTTTATAGGTCAGTAAAAATTAAAAAATTCTAAAGAAGTTGAAAAACATCATAATTTGAGAAACTTTCGATAAACTGGAGACAAACAAAGTTTTTTTAGTTTTTCGGGTAATTTTGTCAATTACATGCATAATCAATTAGATGAGTAATTCACCACTATAAAAAGTGCTTCTTCATTCTCTTTTTAAAGGTAATCTTGTTTTAAATGTGCATTTTGTTTTATGTAAATTTTACATTTACTTAGCTTCAACCCAGAAAAATGATTATCCGTAAGTGAATATTTGAAGGAAATGCTTGAAATATTTCTTTTATGCCGTGTGTATGAGACAGTATTGTTTAATATTTGCTTTCTCTTGATTTCTTAAGAAACTTACATGATCTTTTTTGTCATCAATTGAATTATAGTGGACCCTCATGAGAATAATCAAAAAACCTTACTTTAAATTACTTGAGCCAATCGTCAAATTAAGAAATTAAGGAAAAATTTAAATAGAAAATAAAATGACTTTTATGGTGAAACTCAAGAATTTTCACAAGAGGAAAATAACTCTGACGAAAGATTTTAAAATTTCGTTATTTTCGTCATTTTCGTTATTCATTCGTTTTTCGTCAGTTATTTTCCCCTTGATTTTTCATGTATTACAACTTATTTTTGCAATTTAATCATAATTTTTTATGATCAATTTTAATCAAACGAAAATCAATCAGAAGTAAACATTTTTATAGTCAGGAAATATTATTTTAATTGATTATAAAGCAATACTAAAACTTAATACATTTCTCTCAAAATAAGAATTTTTTTTTCGTTATCAATAAATGATTTAAAATCAAAAATTTTTGTATCATAAATAATAAAATTTGATTTTTCATTTCATTAGCTCTATTAAACAATTAAACGCATTCGCTCTGTCAAAGGTGTGCGTAATGATGACAATTTAAAGCCATTAATTGAAAATTTTATTACAATTTGTCTCTTTTACTAATGTAAAAGCGCGATACTTGTAGTTAGTTGTTGAAAAAGTAGGTTTGAGTACTCTTAGCAACAAATAGTTACAAGCTTTTGATTTGAGGCAAGCGACAAATCGTGTGCAGGATAGTAATAATAAAAATGTAAGATGATTCACATTTATGAATTCATAATTAGATAAATTTGATCTCAATAAACCCTAATGAAGGCTGATGATTACTGTGTACGCTGCAACATGTTGCTATGAAGATAATTTCACGAAAGGAGAAAATAATTTCAATGATATCGCAAAAAAAAAATTAAGAAACGTGAAAGGTTTTTTGCTGAATATAAATAATTTTCTAGTGTCGCTTCATTACGTTATGAACAATTATCTTATAGATTTAAGCTGTAAGAAATATTTTAAATAAAGCGTGACATTTATAATTTTCACAGTAGCTTAACTTTTTTTAATTCTTTGGATTTCGCGATTATTTGTTAATTCTCTATGGATATTTGGTGCTACTTTTTTGCTACTGTATTTTGTCTGTAAAAAATCTCACTTGAAATTTTGATTAAATCATCAAAAAAGCATGTGCCAAAAAAAGAATAAATAATAGAGTTAAACAAAAGACAATCAATTTTAGATAAATGTCAAAGAAGCTCAAAGAAATGTCTCACCTCGTAAATTAAGATTCTATTGTTCCTTTTGTCATATCTTTAAGAATTTGATACTCAATAAAATTGTTCACTTTTGATTTCAAACATTCTGCCCAGAAATTTGAAACACATAATCACATCAAGAAGTGAGCGGCAGCAATTTGCACCTTTACAAAGTTTCACACCTGGTTTCTCGTTCATCTTCTTTATTCTTCTTCGTTTCTTTACACAAGAACCCACACAATTGATTTCTGTTTGTTGCGCCCATAAAAACTCCTTCGATTAACAATAAATATAAAATTGAATCAAAGATAATGGTTGGGATGAAGCTACTGATGATGAGAAGCTCCACCTTCTGCTACTTGGGGTACTGCTGTTTATTTAAACGTTAAAATTAAGAAATCAGCTGTTACACGCACACGAGACTGATAAGAGTATTTTTGGTATTCTTTTATCAATTTTTGTGCTGTTTCACGAGATTTACACAAACAATGCGTGCAACTTCCTACAAATTCATATTTCATCATTTGGAATTTGATAATGCGTTAAATCTTTGCAGATAATGATGCTTGTATTACATCACATGTCGTGTTATCAATTTTAAAAAGTTTATGAAGAGAAAATAATTTTTATTTCGCGTATGAGAACATTTTGCTCATTTTTAGATAAGAAATAAAATTGTTGTCAAATATCAAATAAATCTTATATAGGCTTTCATATATGTTTAGTTTTAACTAGATTTTTTTCTAAAATATATAATGATATTTTTAAATGAAAAAAGAAATTCATTGCAGGGGAAGAAGGCTTCCGCGAACTTTCATGTGTCATATCAAAATATAAACAAAACATTTTTTGGAATTCTTTGACCTTTAAATTTAATTTTTCAAGTCTTTTTTAAAAAAAAAACGATAACAATCACATTCAATTAAGTTTTTTTATTTAATAATTTAAAGTCTACGGATGCAATAGAAAAGGTGTTTAACAGAGTTGGAAATTTGACAGATTTTATTCTGTTTTTCTAATTATGTTTTCCTCTATATAAATAATTTTATCTATCAATATTTATCAGTAAATTTCATCAAATGATTTTTCTACTCTATTTAAAATGAC
>JACWBX010001819.1:0-16459 GCA_014622435.1 Polypedilum pembai | reverse complement strand
GTTGCACTTGAAATTCATTGAAAAGAAAACAAACCAATTTGTCCCGATTCTCTTTGACTCTCGTGTGAGCGCGCGCGCGACATTCAGAAATATTCAACATACACTCTAAAATTCAGGTCACGACGTAAACGGTCAATGATTAATTGCAACTTTTTTTCGATTGAAATTTCTGTGCGCTCTTGCAGTTCCTTGTCGCGAGAGTAAACAAACATAAAAACAAGTGCAGTTTTGGAATGTCGGTTTGTGTCTTAATCTCACTCTCTCGCGTGCATAAACTTGCGAAAAAAAGAAGAAGAAGTAGAAGAAAAAAAATTGTTTTTATGTAAATGGCCAATAGCTCTTTCTGTATTTTGCTTTTTGTCAAAACGGAAACAAACACACAACAGTTCTTGCTTGCTTCTTAGTAACGCATGCTTGGAAACATTGTGGCAGGCATGTAGCGACGTTAATAAGCGGATATAAAGTCAATAAATAAGAAAGACATTCACTTATTTATCACATCGCATCTAGCCCATGCTCTCTGAATATCACGCAAAATAATGGCAAAAGTAACGCGTTGAATTAATTACATTGCGCGACAATAAAATCGAAAATTATGCAAATTTCATTCTTAAGCACCGTTCTTTGAGTGTCTTTTCATTATTCCATTTGTATATAAATTGATTGACTGAATCATATCGCGCACAATCTCACAATACATAAATTAATTTGTCACTTTCGCATTTTAATCATCATTATGTGCCTTATGTGACGACAACCTGTTGTTGTTGTTGTTGTTGTTGTTGATTGCTATGGACAGGATGTTTCGACTCGCACAAGAATCAATGTTGAAGCTAGAAGAAGATAGACAAGTATGCGGCACGATGCATTATTAAAAGGTGCAATAAAGAATGCTCACATAGTTTCATGCTACTGCTTCTGCTGCTGTCCGACTGATAATTAACTTCTCATAATTGCACTTATCATATGTCATTTGTTACTATAGTTATTGTAGTAGCTAAGGCACTTTAATTAACTGCTCATAAATGTGCGAACATGGCGATGAATCGGTGTCAAATATTTTGCGCCTTCAAAGAACTTCCTTTCGGAAATCAAGCAGACGTGTCTCTTTTTAGCTTCTTTCTTTCTTCTATTTTTTTTGTCTTTCTCTTTAACACTTTGTTATTTATTATTTTACGCAGATTAAAACAATGTGGTCTCAAAATGTTGAACAACATCATGAAACATGGAAAGATGAAAAGCTTTCATGGCTTCATCTTAATAATGTTCCATTACCAAAAGAATTTAACAAGTCAATAAATGCTGAGCATTTGGAAGATTTGAAAAAAGTTGATTGGACAGATCATGTTAAGGTAAAATTGTAAATTTATATTATTTTTTATTGTTTATTAATTGAATTTTGATTTTTCTTTTAGGTTTTTGAGTATATTGGAAGAATTTATCAAAGACTTGAGCGAGTCTTTGTTGGAATTCAAATTATCAACAAATGGCTTGAACTTGCTGAGCCTCGAAAACTCATGAATGTTACAGAGCTGGATAAAAGTAAAGCACTTTTCACAAAAGTCACTGCTGATATTCGTGGTATTTTATGTCAAATTCGTGAACTTTTTATGGAAGTTTCACGTGATCCTACAATGCAGCAAGATCTTTCTGATATTTCACCAATACGTGAACAAATTAACATGGACGATACTGTCAAACTCAATCATTGGCTCATCTATCGTGAATATCACAATTTAATTGATTATTCTCAAGAATTATTGGATCTGATTATTAAAAAATATGATGCTAAACAGAATCAACAATGAGCTACTGAATTAAATGCATTGACAAGCGACAAGAAATTATGCTGCTGTTGGTAGCTAACTTCAGTATTTTTATTATGATTTCTCTTCATTTTGCATCACATTTAATTTTTAAAATTTAATTTCTTGATTGGCTGGAACCAGTGAATTAATTTTTAAGAATCATCATAATTAATTTTAGTTTTAATTTAGACCCTCAGAGATCTCTTTGGAAAATTCATTTTTCTCGAGGGCACAAAAATGCATTTTTGGAAGAAAATTTAAAATTTGTAAATAGAAAGCGCTCGAAAAACACTGAATAAGTAAACTTGCTAAACAAATGCAAAAAAAAGTAAATAAATTGTTGTTTCCCACCCTCAAAATTTTTCTGCTTCATACACTCAAATTTACATCCACAATATTGCCATTAAAATATTAATAATTTAAGAGAGTAAAAATATCTATTGTCTAAAAATTAATCAAAACTACTTAATCAAAGATGCTGTAAAATTTCTTATTGTTTGAGACAAAAAGAGAGAATGGAGTGCTATGCTATGTTGTAAATGACAATTATAGAATTTTAGTAAAGAAACAATTATTTAATAAATTATTCAATGCTTGTACAAGTGTTTCATATGAATAAATTCCTAAATTATTATTCATCAATGTGAAAATGTCATTGAAATGTGTAACAAATAAATGTCCAAAATTGCACTTTAAAAAATTTAAAACCAAGTTCTTTTTAATGTATTTGTATGAGAGTAAAAATGATAAATGAGAGTTTTGCCTTGAGCTTTTTTCACTCTCTTTAACTTCTAACTCTCACTCTCTCTTAAGAGAAAAGCTTACATTTAACTTTTTGTTTGTATTTGTGACTCATTTCTTTTCTTCTTTATTGATCATCCTTCATTCATAAGAACAAAAATTATTTTCTCACTCTCAGCATCAGAAGTAGCAGCAAAAAATTAAAATTTTGTCACAGACTGATCAAGTGACAGCGAAGAAAAGAAATTCGAGCACTTTGAAGCTCCATGGGGCGTCCATCAATAACTATAGCTGAGTCGCCTGAGGTTTGGCGGCATGAGAAGCCAAAAAGACAATGTTCTTGAATAACACATGATTATTCAGTTACGAAATGAATTTTTTATCGTTGAAGATCAAATTAGTACTGGAATGGCGGTGAAATAAAAAATTTTTTCAATCCCTCATGCTTATTTAATTAACAAATGTCCTCATAAATCACAAACAATGAAGAACATTTCAATTAAAGCCTCATTCTGCTGTCGAATAGAAAATAGAATCGTAATTGGGATGATGTGAAAGTCAATTTGTGATCATCATATTGAGATAGATGCTTTCACTCTCCCTTATATTTCTCACCTTTTTTACACGTGTTTTATGATGCCGATAGTTTGCAAGCTGCATAGAAATTTGTCGCAACGTCATTGCCAGTTGGCAATTCGGAGGTGTCCGTGCGTTCATTTTTCAATGTTTTTTTTCTTCATGTTTTGTTGGGGAAGTTATTTGCTCAAAAGATTAATACCCACTTGTAAATCTTTTGTAATTAAGGCAGACAGAGGAGAGAAATTTTTCACAAATTTATTGTTATTTTTATGGATTACACGAGAGATTATTTTCTTTTACACTTTACTGTATTTTTATTTTGCTTGAGATGTAGAACACAAAAGAGTTGAAGATTCAAGTAAGATTTTTTCAAATGCTTGAAAAAATATTAAATTTGATATGATGTGTCAAAATAATAAAAAAATTAAAATATATCTAAGAAATTTTTTAAAAAAATGAACACTTTTGGACTTAGCGGCCTCAAGAAGAAATTTAA
Source organism: Polypedilum pembai (assembly GCA_014622435.1). Classification (NCBI taxonomy): domain Eukaryota; kingdom Metazoa; phylum Arthropoda; class Insecta; order Diptera; family Chironomidae; genus Polypedilum; species Polypedilum pembai. The sequence continues at coordinate 12,835 of JACWBX010001819.1, read as the reverse complement.
TTTATTTATCAAGATTTGAAATTGTCTCTCAATACATTAACAAGGTGTGAGAATTACTTGATTTCAATTATTTCATATAGAACTGGAATTGAACATATTTCAATTTAAAAAAGAAATTTTATATCAGATAACAAAAATAAGGAAAATATAATTTTTTGCCACTCTGTTCGTTTCATGTTTAATTCTGTTCTATTTTTCAAGACGAAATAACTGACATTTATTGCAACATTTAGCCACATAATACTACTTTTTGTCCAAGTTATCTTATTCAACTTTAATTAAGTAAAATCAAATTTAATTTCTGATCTAATCATATCATGAAACCTGTATAACTTTCTCACAAAATCAAAAAAGTCAAAAAAAGTCTAGCAAAATTAGTCAAGGAAATTTGCATTTTACAACTATAGATTAATCTTTTAACAACTGAGATTATTTCATTGTTAAACAACTGTTAAGAAAATAAAACATAAAATTTTTCTCTTGCTCACTTCTTCATTTACGAGTCTTAATCCCCTTCAATATACATTTTTTACTCTCAAAGGGAGGGCAAATATTTGATTTTGATGCATACTGAAAAAAGGAGAGTCTTTGGACTATTCCGAAAGTCATTTTATCTTCTCATAGTCAGCTTTTTTCAAGAGCAGGTCGAAAAGAAGCGAAATGAATGTGCGAAGGACACACGGCACAAAAGTAATTTTTTACTGAAGTTGCTGATTACTGTTCGGAATGGATGAAGTCATAAAGTAATAAAGCAATTGACAACATAAACAATTTAAAGGTTCACCACCGAATTTCTCGGAAATTTTCGCACCCTCAGCTCTTTATGTTCTTTTTGCCTTGAATATTTTTCTCTTTCTTTGCTTTTTAGTTTTGCATTTTTTCTCACCATGACTGCTACCTAAGCTATTAAAATCAATGTTTGTGTTGAAAAATATTTTTTTGAGCTCAATAGGTATCAACAAGACCTAATTTGATTGCTGATTTGTTTTCTTAATAGAATTTTCTAAGAAAAAATTGATACGGAGTAATTCATATCTTATCAATGAAATTGGGTTAGTTGGTTAATTTTTGCAGTAAATATTTTTAGATTACCTTTGAGTATAAAAGCAATGACAAAATGTTTTCTATTCATCAGTTCAATTTAGAAGCTTAAAAAAAACAATTCAAAATAAATTTTTAATAAAAAAAATGAAGACAATAATTTCACTTCTTTTTTTCTGTCTCATTTGCTCAGCTTTTGAGATCGACTTTGAGAATCAAGGACCAGAAGGACCGTTGAAATGCTCAACAAGACGGGAATACAAGGCTTGCTATGATCATTGTGTTGAATCAGGCTTTAAGAAAGCAATTTGTAAGAATAAACAATGTGAATGCGTTGGCGATGACAATGAAGCTTTTCCTTATGATGATGGTAAATTAAAATTTATCAAAGGGTGAAAACTTAAAAAAAATTTTTTAAATAACTTACTTTGTATTGTTCATCAAGAGTTTTCATTCTTTAAATTTTTATCATATTAATTGTTCTTAAAAATTTTACAAATATAAACAGAATCAAAGCCCAATTGCTTGCCAAGATATTGCGATTTACTGTGTAAAAAGAACGGCTCAGAATCAGGTTCTTGTACATTGGAAAATAAATGTGAATGTTCTTTTGAAAAATTACTAAAACCATTTCTAGGTAAGAAAGTAAATTTAAAAAAATTTCCATCAAAAATGTTTGTTTAATTTTGTCTAGAATTTGAAGAACCAGGAGTTATCGAGGAAAATCTTGATGCAGATCTAAAATGTTCAACATTAGGAGAATATTATCGTTGTTATGAACATTGCAAAAAAGCAGGATTCTTTTTACCATACTGTAAGAATGAAAAATGCTCATGCATCACTGATCGTCGTAAAGAATTTGATGAACTTGATTTTGAACCTGAACGCAATCCACGAATAACATGTCAAATTAACAAATGGTTGTGCAACAAACATTGTGAACTACACAATTTCCGCTATGGCAAATGTAATGCAAATCATGTTTGTATTTGTTACAAGTAAAAGTCTATAAATAAAGTCTATTGACCTAACTTCCTTATTTTCAAAAGCAGTCATTGCGTAAATTCTTTCTATTTGTCAAATAAATATTGCAATGTTTACTTTAAGGTAAAAGCGGGGAATTTTCCTCAATTGACTCGTCATAAAAAAGGAATATAAACAGATGAGCAACAATTTATTTACCTTTAGCCCTTTGTTGTCCGCAGATAATAAAAATGCAATGCACAAACACAAACACATGTTAAAAAGGTGGATGGTCATAAAAATTTTGGTCGATTCCTGGAAATCATTGACTTTTTTCAAATATTTTTACGACCTTCTCCTTCTGTCTCTTCTTCTTTTCATGTTTTAATTACTTTATTACTGCACAAGCATGAAGATGAAGGAGAAAGAAGTTAAAACTATCCCGTCAAAGTGAGAGAGAGATAAAAAGAAACTTTTTAACTTTTTTGTGTTTAAATTGCACCCTTTTATATATACCTATGCACAGTCTCTGTGTTATCCTTTAACTGTTTACTTTCAACAACAGCTTGTCAGAGAGAACTAAAAGCCATAAAACAATATTTATAATGTGCATGTTAAGACTAATCAAACATCGGTATTGTTACACAACACTCTCGTGAACGTGTTAAATATTTTTTTTCGCTTGGACTCCTCGATCGGCATCTTTATAATATGATTTTTGTGTAGATGTAGCATAATAACTAGTGCGCATTGAAATTAAATCTTGAAGTATTTATCTGAGATCCTAGGGCGCTAAATTTCAACACTTGTAAGTTAAAAATAACTGTCAAAGTTAGTTCTTAAATTACAATTTTTTTGTATACAAAATGCAGCTTATACATTGATTATGGCTGTTCAACTGGCTGTATCCCGGCTGCTTTATGATCTCGAAAACTACAATAGCTAGAGACTTACGGTTTTTGTTTTTGATTTGTGTTATCGACTTACTGACTTATCGCTTAGTTAGAAAACTGTCAATGATTGTATTTCTCGAGAATTTGGAATGAAATTTTCCATATTGAAAATTGTAAACAAAAATTTTTTACGTCGACTACTAAAATTTTTTCATCGCCGCGTTTTTTTCCATCTTCTTTAAATTTAAATTCACCTTGACCGTTATTTTGTATTAAACATATTTTTGTATAGAAAACAGATTTAGTTGTAATTTATCGAATTTATAGGTTTTGTTTTATTTCACTCGAAATCGGAAAGTAAGGGAAAAATTAAATTATTTCTCATGACTTAAAATTAAAAACCAGTAATCAACTTGAAGCATTTAAGATTCGCTTGTTCGACACAAAGCTTTTCTCTCGCGAGTCGACAATGAATATCGGAACTACAATTGATGACATATTCGGACGAATCAGAAACTGTAATGAAGTCCTATTGAAATCATTTTAGGTTCCTAATAGATCGAATTCAAGAGCTTTAAATTGTTTTATTCGATAACATACTGATTGAGAAAATATACTTATAGCATGAAATAGTTTTTTTCAGTTTGACAGTGTCACTGATCTGAGTGACAAAAATGCGCTTAAGTCAACTGATCCGTGGTAGTGACTTTCATCAATTTTTAAAAATTTATAATTTAACGAATCTCAAATATTCAAAATTTTCAAAAATTTTAATACGTTACAAAAAATAAAATTATAAAAACTTTCACATTCAATTATTCATCATCATCTTCAATGAATATGAAATATTTGCTGCCTTATCATGACCGAAACAAGAGAATGAATATTACGAAAGTTGAGTTATTTAAGGTAAGCAAAAAAGAAAAGGAGAAAGAGCTAAGGGGAGTGAGCTATAATAATATATATCATATCACATCAATCGACAATCGAAAGCATTGTAAAAAAGAAGGAAAGAAACGTGTTTCGATTCACATGCACGTTTCAGTTGCAGCACATTAATATTATATATATGCGCAAGATACATGTAATTTTAAATTCATGGAATTTGAAAAGAATTTACGCGAATCTTGTTGGAAATTCTTGGAACTTTTGATCTCTTTTCCTTCATTCTTGTATTCATTTTGCAAGCTGCTGCATCGATGACGTTGAAAAATTAAAGTCTCACGGGGATTTTCGCATTCTTTCAGTCAACATCAATATTTTTTGACTAATTATCGAAACATTTCATCATCAATTGAAGAACAATTCTTTGTAAATAAAAGATGAAACAGTTTGTCTAATTGAAAAGTTAAACAAAAGATGTTTTTTTTCATATGATGAGAATATAATGACAAAAACTAACAACATCTTCCTGTTGACTTTCATTTACATCTTTTTTTCTCTTTTTGGTGCTTAATAAAATACGACAAATTTTCCAATTTTTTTTCGAATTTTTTTCTTAATTGAGTTTAGAAACTTAAAATTTAAACTTAACGAATTTTTCAAAATTAAATTTGAAAATTCCGTTAAATTTTAGTCTTTTAAATTAAGAAAAAAATCAAATTTACCAAAATTTTATAAATGATAAAATTTTGTTATTTTTAAAATCAATAAAATTCAAAGCGTCTAAACCTTAAAAAATCGAAACTTCTCTAGTCTTGTGAAAGGTAAGTAAACATTACACAAAAATAATAACTTTTATTGCTCCGAATAACTCACATTTATGTGACAATTCCCATTCAATAGCTCTCGTTTGTTCAATATTTGATTTGACATTAGAGAATTTTTTCTCTTCCTGAGGAATGCATTTGTTTCAAAAGAAAAAAGAAATACGCGCTATGATCATTAAATTAATCCATAAAAAACCAAGAGAAAAGTCATAAAAAGCATACAATTTAATTAAAGGCTTCTGTGGGTTCTAAAGTGAATTTTTTTATGACTTTAACTGATAATTGACAAAAGTAGCATCTTTATGGTCATAAAAAATTAAAAGAAAGTCTATAAAGATCGAGTGGTGATAATGATTCAAATTGACATCATTTGCGGCCATCGAATGTCATTTCGAATGAAAATTTATTGAAATTCAGCAAATGTGAACTGCCACCCAAAAACTTATTCAAAATTTCACGTAGTAACAATTCAAATGAAATGCTTTGTGTGGCTGCCTTTTTGATATACTTCTTTTCAACATATACGTTAATTTAATACGTTTCTGCCTTCTCTGAGCACTCTGTTTGTGCCACACACATTGTATATTGTCACCAAATTGCTTGACGTATGTTCTTAAGCAAACAAAAAGGAGTGAGACGAGTGCAAACAAGCAAGCATCCATAAAAATGGTTTTAAAAGTAAGAAATTATTCTCTTTTGCCAAAATACTCACTGTTGAAGACAAAAATCAAGGTATATTTTCAAAAAAAAATTTAAAATGTAAAAAAAGTATTTAAAATTAAAAAACTCGTTAAATTTAAATTTTTCTCAAAGTAATTTTACCTTGACAAAAAAGCATGACGATCAGATAGTATTTTTGAGAGAGAGTGGAATGTTATTTCAGAGCAGTCGCAATTTATCATCACAATTTCATGCATGCTACTCTTTATGAAGTTATTTCATTGCATTCCTATACTGACTGCCATTAATTTAGCCTTTGATTTCATTCAAACATCCTGCGAGTGAAATCGAGATGACGAAAGAGAGCGTCGATCATTAGTAGTCGTCACAAGTGGCTTGTGAGTGTAAAAAGCAATTTTTGAGTCAATCAACTCACAGTAAGAACGAAACACAAACAACATTTAATATCGCGATCACTATCACTGTAATGATTACTCATCTACCAAGTGAAGCCAAACAAATTAAAAAACAAACTCGATTCAGCTCAAGAATTATGAATGAGTTCCTCTCTCTTTCTTACTTGCTGCTGCTGTATCTCACAAAATTATCTTTATCCACACTCTCATTTTGTATTCAATTGAGCGCCAAATAATAAATTCTCTTAAACTAGAGATAGAAAATTTTGTGTATGACACAGAATTATGAATCAGAAATTTACATAAGATCACGTTTGACTTTTTTTCGTTCATCATCATCGATATTCGATATTTTTAAATTGTGATGAGTTCAGTCATTTTTCATTGTTTGCTGCTGCTGTTTCGACTGATACTCAATATTAATTGATTATGATAACTTTTTATACTATTTTATGACTTCCTTTTCATTTTAAAACCTTTTGAATCAAATTTTTTTAATTTAATAATTGTAAATTTTCAAATTTGTTCGATAATAACGGAATTTTTTGAAAAATAACGGTCAAAATTATTTAAAATATTTTAAAATCAAATTTATCAGGTAAACTAAAATATTCTAAAAATTTTCACTTATTTAATTAAATTCCCATAAAAATCGCGTTAGCAAATGTAGTTTGCACAGGAAATCACAAACCAATCATTAGGATTTAAATTGAGTATAGAGTAGAAGAAAACACTACATAAGGACATGAAGATGCCTATCTGCCCTCAACAACTTCATAAAATCTCCTTCACATTCTAGGAATCGCTCAACCAACAATTTCTACTTCCTTTGTGCATCTTTCTATCCATGCATTAGCACTGTCAGCATCCAAAGCAAAAAAATTAAATGAAAATTAAGTTTTTCGTTCTCTTTTTTCGGTGCTGCAAGGCAATTGCCTTCTAAATGAACAAATATCTCACCGTGGCCAAAGCAAAAAAAAGAGTCAAAAAACACACACCGATGATTATCAAAATTAATTAATGACTTCTACGTTGCACATTGTTGTTGCTGTTGGATTTGCTTTTATGTAAATTGCTCGCGATTCTCTTGCCTTGCCTCATTCACTCTTGTCTTCGTCTTTTCGTTCTTCTCTGACCATTTTCTTGTCTTTTATGTTGTTCCCATTACTGTTTAACATCGTGTTATGGGCTTGTTATGGAGCTTCGTACAATTGTTATATATTTATAGTGAAGCAGCAGCACAAGAGCCGGTTTTAAGGCAACGCGAGAGAGAATGAGGTGCGTCAGTGAAAATTAGAGAATTTAAATTAATTAATTTATTGATTGACTTGAGCGACACTTTTTTTTGAACTTTAAATTAATTTGTCTTATCTGTTACTGGTGCTGTTGTTGTTGTTGAGGATGCTAAAACGACGACCGTAGAAAAAATAAATCAGCAGACCGACGATTATCCAGACACCAAAACGAATCCACGTAGCAACGTCAAGCTCTGTCATCAGGTAGATATTGACCATAATTGAAAGTGCTGGGAACCAAGGTGTGAATGGCACACTGAATGTTAAAACTTTTGATGATCTTGGCTGACGTGCAATAATTGTCATCACAATTGCTATCAATAATATTGGAATAGAGAGCAAAACTATTGAAACTGCATCTGCTTCGAGAATTTTACGTCCAGCTAATGAAATTGTTAATGACATCCAAATGCAGAGAAGTGCATAAACTGACACGAGAACTGTCACTAAGCCTGACGTGAAAATCGTTGGTGTTCTGAAATTGTCAAGATTAAAAATTTTTGAAAATCCAAATTCTCGATCATCAATGTGATAGTCTTCATCTTCATTATCAATTTCAAAACGTAAAAGCATCACACATGCTGCTACTATTGAATATGCCATGAACTAAAAACAAAATAAATTTTAAATAATTTTATAAACTTCTAAATTTTAAAATTTTACTCACTGTTCCAATGCTCATCATGTTAACAAGTTGATCAAGATCAAAGAAAGCAGCCAAAGTGCCAGTCAAAATTCCAGCAATTAATGTTCCCCAAAATGGTGTTCTAAATTTTTGATGAATTTTACTAAAAAGCTCAAAAATTAGTCCATCAGCAGCAATGGCATAAATAATTCTTGGCAAAGGGAACATAGCTCCAAAGAGGCTTGCAAGCATTCCAAATATGGCTCCAAAAGTCACAATATATTCAGCAAATCTCCATCCAATGGCTCTAAAAGCCGCAGGTAAAGGAGCTTTTTCATCTTGTTCATAATATGGGACCATGAGAGTTAAAACAGATGAAATTCCAAAATATGCCAAGAAAATGATGAGCAGTGATACGCAAATTGAAAGTGGAATTGATTTTTTTGGATTTTTCGCTTCCTCGCCGGCTGTTGCAATCACATCAAATCCAATGAAAGCATAAAAACAAATTCCTGCGCCTTTTATAACTCCCATAACTCCATAAGGAAAAAAACCACCTTCACCATGTCCTTCAGGCACTTTCTCAGCTGGAATTCGCCAATTATCAAAATTGATATTTATCCCGCCACAAATAATTACAAAAATGACGATTGAAATGTTTGTTGTTGTAACTAGAAAGGTAAAATAACACTTGGAAATTTATCAGTTTTTTGATAGTGTGTCAAAGTACTTACAAATATTGTTCATGAGGGTTGACTCTCGAGCACCAAACGCCAAACCAACTAAAAAAAATTTTAAATGATAAGAAAAAGAATTTAAAAAGTTAAAAAAAAATTTACTTGAAATAAAGAGAATTATTCCAAGAGCAAAAAAGTCTGCATAAGATCCAAAAAATTGTATATTGATAGGGACAGTTTGTAACAAAGCTTTACTAATAATTTCACCGGATATAGAGTCAACATAATTAGAAATTCCTTTAGCCACGCTTGCACTTCCAATTGCATATTCAAGAATCAAATTCCAACCAATTAGGAAAGCAATGAACTCGCCAATTGTCACAAAACTGTAAATATAAGCCGAACCAGCTTTTGGAACTCTTGCACCAAACTCAGCGTAACAAAGAGCAGCTAAAAAGCTTGCAAAAGCAGCAATAGCAAATGAAATAATGACAGCAGGTCCAGCAATGTTTTTTGAAACTTCTCCAGCTAAGACATAAACACCAACGCCTAAAGTCGAACCAACTCCCATCGCTGTTAAATCTAAAGTGCTAAGAAATTTCTTTAGTTTTGTTTCTCCAAGCACTAATGGCTTTTTTCTTGCCAATGACTGATAAAATGCTTTCAAATTCATTTTCACGTTAGAACAACTCGAATGATTCACGTTGACTGAATGAGCTGCTGTTGATTGTTTCAAATTATATCAATACTATAAAAACTCTTATCTTAGGTAATTGTGCTTGTATGGTGGCATTTAAGTTGATAACAGTGAATGAAGTGCTAGCGATTATGTGACTGTATTTCCTAGAGCAATCTATCAAAGCTTATTTGAAGTGGCAATAAAGGATTATAACTGAATCTATGTGATATAAATGATATGCGATTTTGCTTTATTGAGTATGTCGCAAGAGACAGTTTAGATAAAGTTTTGATATTTGTTATTGAAAGAAAAAAATTGAAAACACAATTAAACGGTTTAAAAATTAAGGAAATACGGTAAATTTTAATTTATATTAAAATCATAAGTTTTCTTTATTGTTGCTATATAAAAAATAAGAAAAAGAAGCACCAGACAGACCTTTAAAAACATTTTTTGATGGACACAAACCTCAATAGACTAAAAAAAGCAAAACAATCACGAACATTTAACCCTATTCAAATATCTATAGTCATTAATTATCAGTCATAGCGCAGACAAAATTTCTTATATGATTCACACGCACTATCGCGACTAGACTAAAAGATATGCAGACATATCAATGGCAATTTTAAAGGGACTCGATCACTATTAGATGATAAGCAGCAAACACAGGCAGTCGAAAACAATCAGCGGTAGCATCCATTAAATTGCCGCCACGCACTGCAGCATCGAAAGAGAGAAAATTGCAATTAATTTTTCACTTGAATTTATGGTCCATGGCGCGGTGCTTAAAAGGCGCAAAAAAATCGCCCAATATATATATTTCTTCTTTAGTTAATTCATGTTCACCATGGTGTTTTAATAATTTTCATGCTTCTTTAGTCTTCTCTTTTTCTTTTGATTCACTTTTCATTTGTTTGGATTTTATTTTTTTAAATATTAGTTAAGGATGACTAGAATGATGATAATTTCAAGTATATAATTAAATGAAGAAGAATTGGTAAATTTTAAAATTTTTAATTAAAAAAGAAAAGTTTTACAAATATTCGAAAATCAATCAAAAATAAGTTTAGACTCTTTTTTTTTCTTATGAATAATAAAGCTTTAAACATAAAAAGTTTTAAATTATAAAAGAATTTGAATTAAAAAATGTAAAATGTAAACGAAAGTATAAAATAAATTTTAAATTTAAACAATCCGTTAAAAAGAAAAATTACATTCTAGTCAACCAAAAAAACATGATGATAATCAACAAAAAGCGCTCTGACGTCCACACATTCAACCCATATAATAATAATCACACCGTCTTCTCAACTAACCATGTAAGTGTGCAACAAGCAGCTCTCTCACTCTTCACTGTTGTTAGTTAACTCTTTAGTTTATTGTTCGCATTAATTTATCTTTTAGAGAACGATTCTCGAAGCGTTTAACTTATTTCTTTCCACTTCACCATTCATTGAGTGATAAAGACGCCGCAAAACAAGCTCAAGACAAACAATCTTTTATGTTTTTTCTCCTCTCTTTTTTCCTTCTTGTGCCATCTTCTTCAATTCAAATAAGCAAGCAAAAAAAAGAAAGAGAGAAAAAGATTTTGAAGATATGAAACATATTTTATGTTGGTGCCTGTTGTCGTTGTCGCGAATGTTTCTTTTAACCTTGCTCATTTTTTGGACAAACATGAACAATATTGTTGTATTTGCACATGCAAGGCAGTAAATATCGTTGTGGCTGAGCAAGCAACAACCTTGTTAGTTTAAATTTCATTTTCAAAGTAGAAATGTCTTTAGGCGAGTATCTTCTCCTGTGTGTGTGTGTGTTGATTATTTCTCGGCTATAAATGACTTTCAAGTGAGTGCTGTCGACAAGCGAAACACGAAGAACATAATAAACGAAAATGTAACACAAAAAATGATAATGGACATGAAGAAATTTTTTTCTTTTCTGTTCGCTCTTCCATGAGGAGCTCTTGCGGTTTCGAAATGGCCTACATCATCGTTGACAAAAATATAAATTAACGATGATAATGCCTTAATTATATGAAAAAAATTAAATCACAACACACACGTTGTCGAATGTGTGAGTCATTTTATGCATATTGATTTGGTTACAGGACATGAAGAAGCGTTAAAATCATGAATAAGAGCGAGAGAGTAAAATAAATAAATAAATTATCAATCTAATAGCTGTGAGAAATCGCTCTCGCTCGTTAGCTTCGTGATGATGCCAAAAGGATGAAGTGCAAAGAGGAGAGCATGAAAGCATAATACAAGTTAATAACATGGGTGCAATATTATGCGGTTTCGCTTCTCCAATATAAATGTTAAACATTGACTTGGTTTCACACAAGCATAAAATAAAGAGAGAAGGAAAAAGAAGCTTATTAAGGATCGATGGCGTTTTCTACTTTCTTATGCAATCACGTAAATCTCATCATAATATGCCAACATGGAATTGTAAACATTAATGGTGGATTTATTTCATGCAAAGGTTTCTTTGTTAATTTTCAACGGAAATTTTTTAAATTTAAAAATTAATTCACCGTTAGAAAATAAAATTTTAATTTTTTTAAATGAAATTTAATGATTTAAAATCAAAATAAGCTGAAAAAATTGTTCACATTTTATAAATTGGTAAAATTGAAGGAATGCGAAAAAGGAAGGGAAAGAGATAATAATAACAATAAAGTAAGGTAGTGAAGTTCTTCTCCTTTTATACATATTTTTCATTCAATTTTCTACCTTTATCACGATTTAATTTAAATAAACTCCTCTCTCGCTCGAATATATCGTGTGTGAGTGGATCATCAATTTGAAATTCTCTTTTATTTTTTGGCACTGGAGGATATCATTAAAAAAACTTAATGAAGAAGAAAAGCCGAAAAATGCAAGCCGAGTCATTATTATTATGATTATTTGTGTATGTGTGCCTGTGATTGCAGTCCCAAAAGTTGTAATTAATAATTTTTCCATTCTCGTGTAAATGCAATCATTTCAGAGCGTACCATTAATGATCGGTCGCTTGTCTCGACATGTCTTTATCTTATTGTGATATCAAAAATCATAGGCACAATCGATCGATAAATTTTCTTTCTTAATTTATGCCATTCTCGGTGAATTTCAAAAGACCGCAAAATTTATCATCAAATCTCGTAATGTGCATGAGAAATAAAAGCAGGCAGGCAAGCAGGCAGGCAAGAAGTCTTTTATTAAGGGAGCATTATGAATTTTTACTGAAAGAGATGAGAAGAGAAAAAATTTGCATAACAAACTATAATTACGTGCCGAAAAGTGATGGGTTTCGTTTTCGCATTATGATTTTCTGGTCAGAAAAAAAAACATATAAAGAGCAGAGAGCATCAATAATCATAATATATCTCTCGCTCTCCTGCTCACACAAAGCAGCACATCAATGGGAGATTTTTAAAAGTTGCTTTTTTTGCTTACTCTCTTGCAAGAGCATGAATGATGAGATTGAGATTGTCATAAATCACTCCCGAGACGGCTCTTTTTGGCAAATCTAATAAAAATTGTTTTTGTCGATGAATTTTTGGCAAAAAAGAAGATGAAAATTAAAAATGAAAGATTTAGATTAAAAATTTTAAAATTTATATTGATGAGATTTAATTTGAAGCTGGATAAACCTTATTTTGTTCAGGATATGGAAATAAAATTTTTAGCGCATTTTTGTATAGAAAATGCAGCTTATAAGTTCACTTTGGCTGGCTGACTGGCTGGCTGGGTGACCTCTGAGATCTCGAAAACTACAATAGCTAGAGACTTGCGGTTTTTTGTGTTCGATTTGTGCTATTTAGTTATTGTGACGAAACATAGTTAGAAAGCTGTCACTGGTAGCAGAACTCGGGAAATTACGAAATAAA
>JACWBX010001818.1:0-27168 GCA_014622435.1 Polypedilum pembai | reverse complement strand
TATTTTGCACGAATTTAGACTTTAAAACAATATTTAAGTGTTGATAAAGCATTATTATTCATTAAGATTCATGGATAAACCAATTATAACCAGATTCTATACAGAAATAAGTAATTTTTTGTTTGTTTATATTCATTTGTTTGTAAACAAAAAATTCGCCCCGATTCGCCCCGTTTCGCCTCATTCGCCTTTCGCCCCAGTTTCCAACCCCCTGTAATTTTGTCGAATGTTTTTTGAAGTGAAAATATTTTGTTGAAAAACTTTTTGAGATGAAAGAAAGATATGAATTTTATTCAGTTAAAATTAACAAGAAAATTTTGAATAAATAATTTTATTAGCTAACAATAATGCTTTCGAAAGCGATTTTTATAAATTAATATTGGTGAACCACATGGTCTAAATGGTGTTTTTCTACTTTTAAGTCTACTCATACCACGAACCCCTCGTCCAGTTTTTTGATTATAGCAATTCCAATTGGCATCTGAAATTGTTTTGTTACAACAGTTGATATAATTTGAATTATCTTGAGAGCCTTTGATTGGACCTAATTTCGGGACTGTTGAAGCAGTAATTTTCATATTAGCAGTAGTTTGGCAAGAGATGCAATTGACTTTTCTTATTAGAGGTATTGATGCTCCAGCTGCCATTGGAATTGAACAAATGTCATTCTTTAGTTGTATTAATGACTCAATAGTATCATTAATTTCATGACAATAAACTTGAAATTCGCATCGATCAAGCTTCATAGAAACATCCCTGACAAGTTGTTGCATGCAGATACTTTGCGATGACACTTGCTTTTTAATATCAAAAATTGATGATGTTACATTAGGACATAAGCACGAGTGATTATTAATTTGTAGGCGATCGTCAATTTCATAATCTTTTGTAGAATAATTTTTTGGTGTGGAGCATTCAAGATTTTCAATTTTTATGATCTCGGAATTTACACTCATTTGATCTTTAATTTTATCAACAAACTCATTTCGCAATGTAAGCATTTCATTACTAGTCGATTTTTTACAGATCTCAAGATTTTTTTCAACTTCACGTATTTGAGAGGATACCGACAAAATTTTTTGCTTCAAAACCTCAATTTCGCACTTTGATTCTTTAATTTTTGATGCTTTTTCTACCTCTAATCGTTGAATCATTTGACATTTAAGAGTTTGTAATGAGTCACACAATTCTTCTTGTGAAGATTTTATTTTAGGTAAATCCTCACATTTAAATTTCCTCAAGCATTCACTATGCAGCTTCAATGACTCTGAAATATCTAACATTCGTTCCTTTAACCAATTTATTTCACCAATATAATTTTCATTTTCCTCATTATTTTTAAATCGTTCTATTTCAAAAGTTGATAATTTTTTATTATCCTTTGTGAGTTCCAAACAGTCAATTTTGAATTTTTGAAATTCCTGCAATGCAGCATGATTAATTTGATTTTGAGCTTCAGTTTGTTCCTTTAGTTCATTTTCAAGCTGCGAAATTCGTTGATTCAAGTCATTGAGCATTTTCTCAATTTTACTGTCATTCTCTAAATTTTTAATTTCTTTCTGAACTATCATAGAATTAACTGAATAGTTATCACAAGTTGAAGATGATGACGTTGAGGAATTTGTTGCTGAATGGCAACATTGTGGCCATTTTCGGTTGATTTGAATTAGCGACTTTTTTGGACTAACAATGACTTTACATTTTTTTCTAATTTTTTTACCTCCTGATTGAAATGAATACTGAAATAAATTTAATGTTATTTTAAACAGAACCCTTATGAAATATAATTTACCTCTTTAAAGTAAAGAGAAGGATCACGCGGCAATGTATTAATAACGTATTCTGCTTTTGATGCCAATTCAGTATTTAATTCTATTCTCGAGTCGGCAATGTTAAGCTTTTTGAGCATGACATGAAGCAACACATGTAAAAAATTGTAATTTTCACAATTCATAGAATGTGGCTTTCCCAAAGCTAAATCAACCAAATTTGAGAGATATAATTGCATAATTTACAATTTTTATTTATTTCATACAACACTCAAAAATACAGAAAGAAATTTTGAAAATTATTGAAGAAAAAATTTTCATTCACGGAAAAGCTTGCTATGATTTCGCTTGTTTTAAATTTTTGTATAATTTGGATTCAACAGACATTTAAGTGGATCAGCTTTAAATATTGTATTATCTTTACTAACAATGAAACATTGTCGAGTGTTTGGAAAACTTAAAAGTGATTCTGTTGTGTGACATGTAAATTTTCTTTCCATAGTTTTGGTCTTCGATTCTTGACTGAATTTTTTTTTATTACAAAATTGTTTGATACGTGATGAATTTTTCTTTGGTACAGGAGTTTTGTTCATGAATAATTTAAAACGAGATGATGCACTACCAAGTGATGTAGTGAGCTTTATAAATTCTGAAACTTGTGAATTGCATGATAGACAGCAGAGACTTTTTGTGGTGCCTGATGCTTGTGCATTTTCAAACGTCTTCAGCATAATGTGCTTCAATTCTTTCATAAATTCATCAAAAAGAATCGCTGTAGATGATTTAAACTTTTTAATTTCATCTTTTTCCATCTTTTCATTAATTTGCACTATCAAGCATCTTAATGCATGTTTCACATTGCTTTCAAATTTACTAAAAACTTCTTTAAAAGCTTCCATTTCAAGTTTGAATCTATCACACTCATCATTAAAGTCATTAATTAGTGTATACTGTTTTAATGATGAAAATAAAAGCATATTCTGACGTTGCAATTTATCATCAACATTAATAGTATATTCCTTTAGTTTACAATCATCTTCAATCAATGTTAGTTTTTCTTTAAAAATTTTTGTATCGTTCATCAAAACTTTGACATCTGATTTCAGACAGAAAATCTTTTTATTAAAATCACCAATGCTTTGAGCTGTTTCCTCAGCCTTTTCTTCATTTTGTTCACATGCAAAGAATAAATCTTTTAATTTCTCTTCAACATCATTTAGCTGATTTTGAATGTCACAAATCTGTTGCTGCAAATAAAATTGATTTTGGCTGCTTATGAAATTTACAACGTCATTATGCTTTTTAATGTGAAATTCGAGCATATTAAGCATATCTTTGTTTGCAGCGTCAGTTGATTTTTGTTTGCAACTAAATGAAAATGGTGGTAATGCTACAAGAGCTGGCAATTCTTGCATGTGCGATGACTTTTTGATACCTAATGTTTGAAAACTAATGTTGTTATACTGATCGTTAAAATAATTGATCAAAGTCATATTTGAGTATTTTCGATGATTTTTTGAACTATTTGAATCATTTTCTACAGCACATGTATCAAAGTTTACATTGCAGACCATAGTTTCACTTTCACTTTCATCTCCGATACCTTCATGTGATTCATTCACTGTAGATTTTGTTACATTTAGTTTCATGATAAGACCGTACAACAATTTTTCCAATGAATTTTTTTCAATTGTGTCATTTTCAAATGTTTTATTTAGAAGATCACCAAAATTGATGGAAGACATTTTTGTCTGCTATATTGAAATTAAAAGCCTATTTTGATTAAACTTTATGGAAATCTCAATTAGAATTTTATTTATTGATTCAAAAATGTAATTATTTTAGTACAATTAGATAATAGCAAAATTGAAATGGTTAGAAGCAGAAGAAAAATCATAATAAATTATTGAATTAAAGCTAGATTTTTTTCTTGAATTTGCTCTTGAGCTGGACATTCAAAATGAACAATATGAAAAATCTCATTTGCTGAATTATAAGTGCCAACAATTCTTATATAAGTAATGACTCGTGGTTCAAAGGTAAATGTCTGCCACGATTGAAGTCTTTCGTTTCTCTTATCAACAATCATCTCCCATGTCGTTTCATTGACAGAAGTTTCAATATAAAAGCTGTAGAATCTGTAAAATATTTATCTATCTGATAATCGGAACAATTATTGAAAAAAAAAGTTTCTCACCTTTCATCACAATCCCATAGTAACAATCTAAATGATCCAATTAAGTATGGCTGACCAAGTTGAATTAATATATTACCAGATCCAAGTTGATGGCAAGTGTAGCCACAATCCCAATCATAGTCTCTTACATTACCATTTAACAAAGAATTTTTATTTCGTGAAACTCCTTCTAAAACTGTCGCTGACTTTTCAACTGTCGCAACATTAGTCTTTGGTGAGATTATTCCATCGACAATTTTAGGTTGATTGCTTGTGCACATTGCTTCCATTGAGACAAGATGAAATACTCGATTCACAGTGTTGTGTGTACCTTTAATTCGTATATACTTTACAGGTCTATTCGGAAAGTAGAGATATTGCCATGAACGACAATGATAGGATGAGTAATCAACAATTCTCTCCCAATGATCTAATTCAACACAAACATCAATAACATACGAGTAACTTCGATTGTCCAAATCCCACAATAAAATTTTAATAAAATTTATGATATAAATATTTCCAAGCTCAACAATAATGCCATTGTCATCATTTTTACCAGTTATTGCATGTCGAGTATATCCTTTTTCCATATCATAAGCATGACTACTATCCTCCAACACTGAAAAACCATCAGAAATGCCTTGTATGACTCGTGCACCATATTTGCTAGTAGCAATGTCTTCTTCAATATATAAACGACCGCGATGAGGTAAGCGAACTTTTGACTGTTTGCGTACTTGTATAGCATCAAGAATCGTATCTGCATCAAGAATTCCAGTAGATCTGACAACCTCCAACAAGTCTATTGTACTGATTAATGGCAAACGAATGTTATTGACAACCTCCTTTATTTCTTCTGGTCTCAAGTCAGAATTCCATTCAATCCAACTTTGTACAGCTTTAAAAATTTGAACCTCATCAGCGTAAAATGAGTCTCTAGCAAGTAAAAGCATTAAGCTATCTTTATAGAGATACTTAAATGTTTCATGACCCAAAAGTTCTTCAGCATTCTTGTCTATGAATGAATAACACATATTTGTCAGTGACGTAAGTTCATACAACCGTGAAGCATCCAAAATATTGCACACATTTGTAAGTTTCAAAGAGTTCTTTAAGAAAGTTGAGATTTCATCTTTCAATTCATTGTATCCGAATAAATTGACTAAACCAAGAAGATCCAGAATTAAAGTCATTTGTAATGTTAGTACTTTAAGATTGATTTTCCCTGAATATATATATTTAAGAAGTATTTTAAACGCATCTTTTTTAATTTCTTTCATTTGAATTTCTGTTTTTGTTGATTCACTCATTCCACCATAAAACATCGCTCTAAAATATTCACTTCGAGCTGCGAGAATAATTTTGTGACCTAATAATAATGAAAAAAAAAATGGGAAGAAAACAATTAGCTTAGAATTCTAATTGAAATATATGTATATTCAACTTAAAAGATTATTCATTATTTTAAGCACAAGCAAAAAGCAATCAATCTATATAAAAAGAACATAAAGTATTTTTACGCACCAAAAATTTTTTCATCTTCAATAATGAATGTTACATCGGAATAATTTGCTGATAAATATAATTTTGAGAAATCTTCACTTAACTTATTAGTAAGATTTATTTCACCGCTTTTAATATCGGTTTGAAGTAGTGATTTAGACATTTTTACAATTTTTTCATTTTTTGTGTAAAAAGTTCTTCGTTAAAAAGTTAACGAAAACAAAAAATATTCGTTAGGGTAAGAAGCTGTGTCAATTTAAAAAAAAAAACAAATATTTCACTTGTTTTATTAAAAACATAATGAAGTTTATTGTTGAATTATCATCAAAATATTCGGGACGGTTAGGATTATTGTCTAACATTGAAAGACTTCCAGAACGATGTTTTAGCACGCCGTTTTTATTGTTGGTAAATCCTAATTTATCACGTGAATTATTAGAGCTTAATTTCAATTTGAAGAATGATTTTGGAATCTCATTGCCGATTTCTAAAATAGAGCAAATGGAAAAACCTTTACAAATTAGTAAAAAAGGAATATCAGATTTTGTTGGCTTAAGTGAATGTTTGACATTTGTCACAATTCAAAATACAAGTGAAATAACAAAAACAGGACATCATGAAAAAGGAAGTTTACCGGTTTTTAGAATCGCAGGAAAAATTAATTTAACTCCACAAAAATATATGAACATTGTTGAAGCAGCAAAACCAGATTTCTATGTAAGCTTAGCTGATGGCGATACATGGAAAGATTGTCCAAAAAGAAGATTGACAAAATCTAATGAACGAACACAAGAATTCTTTGAGGAATGTATAAAAATTCACAATAAACTTGACAATAGGAGCAAGCTTATTGCAACAATTGAAGGTGGATATAGTGAGCATGAGAGGAAAAAGTGTATTGAACATTTAAAAAAAGAAGAGGAAAACATTTACGGATTTTTGATTGATGGCTTTCATAGAAATGGTTTTGAAGCAACTCAAGTTGACTTTAATGCTATGAGTGAAATTGTTAAAATGACAGTAGAATCATTAAAAAATGATAAAATGAGACTGATGTTTGGTGCTTATCTTCCACATGTAACATTGCAATTGATAGCACTTGGCATCGATATTTTTGATATATCTTTCGTACAAATTGTAACAAGTATGAATAGAGCGTTAGTCTTTAATTTTGATTTAAATAACCCAATTACAAGATTTCCTGAAATTGACTTGATGGACGAAAAGTATAAAGAAGATTTTACAGCATTTTTAGAGAATTGTGCTTGCTTAGCATGCCGACAGCACACAAAAGCTTATACAAATCATCTCTTGATAACAAAAGAACTTCTTGCTCCAATTCTGCTTACCATTCATAATCTTCATCACTATATACGATTTTTTGAAGCTATTAGAGAATGTATCAAAAATGATCAACTACCTGAACTTATAAAATTAGTATCTGATCAATATAAAGAAGCGAAATGTCTTGTATATGAACAAACTGAAGCCTCTGAAAAAATTGTTAAGAGACATAATTCAAATTCAAAATAAAAAATTTCGTTTTTATGAACTGATAATTAAAGATGTTTATTTTGAGAATATTTAGTATTATAAAGATATATATAAAAATTAAAATGCCAATTAATTCTTTTGCTTAGATGACTCTCTTTCGAATGCTCGCTGTTTAGCTTTTTCATATAATGGCATGAGTTGCCCTTTCTCACCCAAAATTCTCAATAATTCGACAATCAATGGAAGATAATTATGTTTGCGACGAATATTTTCAATCTAAAATAAATAAGTTTAAAAAATTTCTTTGTTAAGTATAATAAATTATAAATGATTTTACTCGATATCTTTTTCGCTTCATTGTCTCATCTTCAATTTGCATTCTTAATTTTGTAATTTCATTTTGTTTAGTATCAGTTTCCATTTCATCATCAGCAGAATTGAGGAGAGCATCGAGTTGACGTTGTGCTAATAGCTTCTTATCAGAGACCACTGCCATTAAATTAAAGTGAATTTCTCCTTCACTGTATTTTTGAATACGTTTTTCTATTACAGGTCTCACAACATCTAACCAATTCTTGTTTCCCACTTCTCCTAAATCAATGGGACCTTCTTTTAAACCATCTAGCTCATAAAGACGTCCATCAATAGGAATATATGAGATAAAGTGAAATACATCTTCGTCCTTTTTATTTTTAGAATTGTCCATTTCGAAAAGCGTTTGGCGTGCGAAAGAGTTGTGCACAGTACGAATCTGAGATGCATTGCTTAGTGCAAGACCTCTATTGTAAGCATCAAATGACTGAGTAAACTCTTTAAAATCAGTCAGAGTGCTACCTAAATTCAAGTCTTTGTGATCGATATTTAAAAGAATTGATAGAATTGCTTGAGTCGCGCAAGCATTCTGAATCACTTGCTTAGCGAAGAAAATCTTTTCATTTCGGCTATCTTGAACAATTGATCCACTCAAATCATCATCCTTAATCCATTTGAACAAAAATATCAATCCATGAACAGTTCTGGAAAAAAATTAATTTCTACAAATTATAAAATCTTTTTGATTTACAAATACAAAACAAACCCTAAGTTCTTAAATTCCTCAGCATCAAGGCTCCATAATTCTTCAACTTGTAATCCAGTTACACCTTTAATTAACGAAAACATTAAAAAATTTTAATATGAAAAACAAAAGTCATCATTAGTTTTACACAACCTGAAATTTACTTACCGAAATCATGAATTAATTCCGTAAATACGCCTAAAAGAGATTTATTAACAAGGTTTTTTTATTATTGATTCATTTATTTACCTGGATCAGATTCAATTAAACACCAATTACCACAGCTATCACTCATTTTACAATTATTTTTTTAAAGAAATTACGATTCACGATTTTGTTTTGAAGCTGATTTATTTTTTTTACAACTCATAATTTGAAATTTTTCCGTTAATTTTTACTCGTTTAAATAACAAGTTCTTCAATTTTATTACTCGATTAAAAGTAAAACATTATTTATAATACTATAATATCGTTATTAATAGTGTTATGTTGTTTTATTAGATAATTATGAAAAATTAAAATTTAAGACTTAATGTTGATTCAACCCAGTGAGAAATATTTTTTCAGCCGGATTATGGCGGCCAGACTTAAAAATGTTTAAAAAAAGTTTTTTATCCGACGGACGGAATTCGAATATTAGGAAAAATTAGAAAAACCCTAAAATATTAGTTTTTTTGTATGAAATTTTGGCCGGATAATCCAGCCGCTGAACTAATTTTAGTCCAGATCAGGGGAAATTTTAAAAATTCTGGACTTGTTTTTTACTGTGAAGTAGTGTTGGTTAAACTTTAATTTTTTTACTTTAAATTTAATTTTTTAACGAATAATTCCAGATGATATCAAGCTTTAATAGTATTTATTAAAACTGATTGAATGATATTTTTTTAATGATATATGACTTGATACATTTTTAAATGCAGCACTATGATTTTATTTGAAAAAATAATACATCAGTGACATTGGATTGTAGAAAATAGTATAAAACTCAGTGTATAAAAAGTATCCTTTTTAAGCGTCAAAAAATGATAATAGGCGAATAAAATTAAATATAGTGCAATCAATACGCAATGGTGGTCTCGAAACGTAAAAAAGATAATAAGGAAGTAGCACCAGCAACGCCAGAATTAAAGAGGTATTTTCAAACCGGTCGCAAAAAAAGAATGAATGCGAAAAAAAATCGATTTTTTGTGAAAATTTACTAATGGCTTTACACTGATTTTTTTCCAATGAAAAAAAATTTTAGAACGAAAATTCAAGCACAGCGAAAGTTTGCTCAAGGCCAAAATCCACCATCGTCTGCATATCTTACCTATAACTTAACGGCTGGAAATGAAACTCCACAGCGAGAAAAATCACCAGAAAGAGAACTTCTTCCGAATTTGCGACCCAATACCGAAGATTTTTTAACATTCTTGTGTTTTCGTGGCACAAGTTCACTGCCAAAAGAACTTGATTTCACTAATTCCCTCAACCAGCCTTCAACCAGTGGAGCATCCACGAGTTTAAAAGCAACTCCTGATAAAAAGAAACAAGATAAAAATGAATCAAACAAGAAAAAATCTGTTAATGCAAAAAACAATGAGGAAGTACAACAACAGCCGCAAGTTAAAGAGTCTGAAACAGAAACTAAACAACCACTACCACCACTGACAGAAAAAGCTGGTAAAACTGGCTTTATGCCATTTGCAGTTAGAAAAAGAGCTGAGGTATATCCTGTAAAAAATGATAAGAAAAAAATTCAAGCAAATGCTAATAAAAAGAATAGCAATAATAACAAACAACAGCAGCAGTCTCATAAAAAAACAGATGTAAGTGAGAAAGATTCATCATCAAATGGACCACGGACAACAAGAGCAAATTTTGTAGAAGAGAAACCACAACACAATCATGATGACTCGAAAACAAAAAATAATAAAAGAAAATCGCAAAATGATGAAGAGAATAACGAAAGTGTAACATCATCTTCATACAAAAATATCAAACTTGATAAATCACCACGAATTGAATTAACTCCAATAGAAAAAGTGCCAATTGAAACAATAAAGAAAGATTCTAAAGTTAATGATGCGAAAAAAAAATCACCCATCAACAAAAAAGTGGACGATAAGCGACAGACAAGACTTTCTGCACTCAAAAATCCAGCCTCATCGACACCAAAAGATGAGATGAAAAATGGAAAGCAAACACCAGAACTTAAAAAATATTTCTCTTCATCGGATGATGACGATGAACCGTTAGTCAAAATAGAGCCCAAAAACAAGAAACAAAAAGTGCAAAATGAAAGCAAAAAAGTTGAGATAGAGAAAAGTGAAATGACCAGTAAAAATTTAGTGAATAATAAGACCCAACAAAATGATATACAAAATTCAAATTCGAAATCTATAAGAGGACGCAAGAAGAAAGATGCTTCAGTGGAAAAGGAAAAAACTCCTGAACCAGAAAACCACAAGGAGCAAGAACCAATGATTGATGACTCTGCTGAAAAGAAGAAAGTTGGAAGAAAGAAAAAAACTTTAATAGAAGCTGAAAAAGCAAACTCGCAAGCAAACACAACAGATTTGAGTGAGAATGAGACACGAGGTAGACCCATGCGAAAAACAAAAGAAGCCGCTACAATTTATATGGAACTTATAGGAAGAAAATTGACCTTACATGACTCTTCTGATAATGATTCTTCACTAGATAGTCTCGAAGTACCGAATCTCAAAAGAGTAGAATTTTTAGAAAATGAAATGAAAGCAGGAATTGAAAAAGAAAAGGCCGAAAAGAAGAAAGCTGAAGAAAAGGAAAAGAAGGTAAATTCATGGTTTATAAATGTGTAATTTTGAGAAATATTTTTTTTTTCAGGCACAAGAAGCCAAAAAATCAAACAATTCAACATTACAATCTAAGCAAGATTCAAAAAACACAAAAGGAAAACGCGGAGACACCAGAGAAGATGAAGTGAAAACGGAAGAAAAGAAAAGTATTACAAAAGAAATGTCTGGTGATGATATAAAACTTGAAAAGAGTTTTAGTGATTCAGATGAAGAACCACTTGCGTCGAAAATGACAAAACAAGCTTGTAAACCTACGCCAAAAAAGCGCGGTAGAAAAAGCCATCAAGAGATTGCAGAGTTAGCGAGAAAAGCAGAAGAACAGCGACAAGCTGAAATGTTAAAGCAGCAAATTAAGAAACTTTCATCACCAAAACCTGAGGAGACTCTTACTTCTGCACTACCGCAACAGCATCTTACATCACCTATGATAGTAGCAAATGCAAATTCAAGTCAAATAAAATCTAATAATATCAAAACTTCAAACACAACATTGAACGATAACAATAAAATCCAAAATGAATCATCAACAACAATCAATAGTGCATTTGATGAAATTAAAAAATCATCGCCTGTAAAAATGAAATCACCCGAAGTTTTGAATAAATCTCATGAGATGAAGTCAGGAGAAGAAATATTGAATGATGATGACTACTTTGTAAAAAAATTTGACTCTTCGACTGCAAATCCTGCTTCATCGTCAAAACCATCAATTAATCTCTTACCAAGCAAAGAAGAGTCAGAAAAAATTTTCGGAATTGCAAGTGTCACACTCGCACAGAGTAGCGGTCCATTAGATACAAAGTGCACTTTAGGTAAATGTGGATCTATACATAAACCGCCACTTGGTCCTGCAGTGCTTACTGAATCAGCATTAGGAGCAAGTCTTTCACCGAAAGATCGTCGTAAGAGCAAAGTTAACATGACACGAGAACAAATCCAAAAATGGCTCGATGAAGCATCCTGGACACCGATTCCAGATGATGAAATGGACTCGATAGATTTGAAAACAGCATCGACATCAAGTGCTATTCTATCAAAATCAGGAGATGACTCGCAGTCTTCCAATCAAACCAAGGAAAAAGTAGTAGTTGATCAACCATCAACTAGTTTCAAAGACCTTACACCAACATCCAAACCAGAATTGCTTCCACAAAAATCTAGTATGACAAAAGTTGAACAAAAAACAAAAAGCCCTTCATTGCTAAAAACTGACGATATACAACAAAAGAAACAACAACAACAGCAAGAACTTTTGAACATTTCATTTGATTCTAAAGCGTCAAGTTCAACACCAGCAGCAAGTAACAAAAAGATGCCTGTATATCAACAACATCAAAAGCAACAACAACGTCGAACACCTGTGTATAAAACTGTTGAAAATAAATCGTCTACGCAATCAAAGTTAACACCCGTATTGCAAAGTAGTTTTGGTGCCTTTTCACCCGAAAATGAACACAGTATTTATTCTTTTGATCGTGAGGATGATGATTTTCCAACACCTACAACCCCATTCCGAAGTAATTCAAAAACGGACGAAAAGAAAGATGAATCAAAATTGGTTACGCCGACAAAGCAATCAACCACACAGCCTTCTCATGTATCTCTCACTCTAAGTCCTGATGACAACAAAAAATCAGCTTCTATTAGCGTTGAAATGGCAGATGATAAAAAAAATAGCAATAGTAATACTGCAAAGGCAGATACACAGGAAAAAGATGGCGATGATTCTGACTCTGAGGGTCATACATTTTACATTCCTTTACAAGCATCATCATCTGGAAGTAAAACTATTCAAGGAGTGGCTGTAAAGCTTGGAACAGAAGGATCTGAAGGACCAAATCAGAGAATAATTATGCATGCGAAACTTGTAACAAAATCTCGAATCAATGCCACTCCATTGCCTGAGTCCATGACCAATGTTCAAGAGCTAGTGAAAACTTTGATGGCCAGCAAAGAGACTTCAAAACCAGTACAACCAGTTCAACCACGATTTAAATCAAATGATGATGCTGAAGCAAGCACATCTCTTCAACCAGAACCAAGTACATCAAGTTTAGTTGCCAATCAGAGAACAAAACAACAAGCTCCTAAATTGGGAGTAATGACTGAAGCACCAATATTCAGACCAACTGAAAAAGAATTCCAGGATCCGATAGAATATATTGAACGTATCACTCCGCTTGCACAACGTTTCGGAATTTGTAGAATCATTCCACCATCAAGTTTCAAGCCCGAATGTCGTGTAAGTGATGAAATGCGATTTACTGCTTACAATCAATACGTGCACAAAATGTTACATCGTTGGGGACCATCAATGAAAGAATTTTCAGCAATTAAAAAGTACTTGGCAACACAGAGTATTCAACTGCATCGACCACCTTTAATTGCTGGCATCGAGGTCGATTTGCCACGTCTATATCATACTGTACAAGAGCTTGGCGGTTTGAAAGAAGTGATTGAGAAGAAAAAATGGGCAAAAGTTGCAGAAGATATGTGCATACCAAAGTCTGCACATGACCGAATCACAAAGCTTGATGATATTTACTGTAAATACCTTCTGCCCTATGATACACTTTCGCCAAATGAACGTCAAAAACTATTTGATGAAGTTGAGGCTGATTGGGCAAAACGTGAAGCAAAAGCACGTCGCAATGCAGATAAGGGTGTAGAATCTGACGAACAAAATTCAGAGGATGAAGACGATGATGATGAAGATGAAGAAGAGGAAGATGATAATTCGTCTATGGAATGCATGGTGAAAGGTCGGAGCATGGCATTGAGTCAATTTTATCGTATCGCAAGAAATATGGTAACTTTATGGTTCAAAACACCTGAACCAACAAATGCAGAGATTGAAACAGAGTACTGGCGTCATGTAGCTGTTCGTGACAGTCACGTGTGTGTGCATTATGGTTCAATTGATTCAAGCGGTTACGGATATGGTTTTCCTGCTCCAGGACCTAAAACAAAACTCTCACCATGTGCAAAACATCCATGGAATTTAAAAGTGCTGACAAATAATTGTGGCTCAATTTTGAGATCACTTGGACCGGTGATGGGAGTGACAGTTCCTACACTACATGTTGGCATGCTTTTCAGTGCAGTCTGCTGGTATCGAGATCCGCACGGTCTACCTTGGATCGAATATCTTCATACAGGCGCCAGTAAAATTTGGTATGCTGTGCCGGATGAACAAAGTGCAAATTTCCGTACAGCATTGACATCATTAGTTCCTTCACATTGTCAAAACAAGACAATATGGTTGCCATGTGATACAGCTATGGTATGCTAAATGTGTCAAATGCAGAAATTCAATTAAAATTGCAAATTTTTTCTTCACGTTTAGGTTCCTCCATACATGCTAACAGATAGAAATGTTTCACTCTGCCGCACTGAACAGCAGCCAGGACAATTTGTTGTCGTGTTTCCAAGAGCTTATACATCAAGTGTATGTACAGGCTACACAGTTTCTGAAAGTGTATATTTTGCCACTCACAGCTGGCTCGACACTGCACATCTAGATTTTAAAGTGAGTTGAATTGGAAGAGAAGAGGAAAATATTTTATATTTATAAACTGCTTGCATTAAATATTCATAGGATATTCAAGAGAGTTGTGAACCGACAATGTTTTCACTCGAACAGTTGCTTTTTGCAATTGCTAATGATCAGAGAAGCAAAGATGAGACAATAAAAAAGATTTTACCGATGTTAAAAGAAGCGTCAGATGCTGAAAAAATTAATCGACAAGCATTGAAGGTAAACTATAACAAATTAATTTATTATATGATTTTATTCAAATTTAATTCTTTTAGGATGCTGGTGTAAATGCAACAGAGAAAATTCATGAAGTGAAAAATAAAGTTAATGCTGAAGAATTGGAATGCAACTATTGCCGCGCAAACTTACATATCTCCTGGATTAAGTTAGAAGATGAAGATGAGGAGGGTGAAGAGAATAATGTTTATTGCTTGAAACATGCTTTAAAATACATCAAAGATAATCGTATTCAAGCTGGACAATGTAAATTATTGTACACATATACGATGGATGAAATTGAGAAACTTATAAAACGATTAAAAACAAGAGTAGCTGAAGATGAAGCAGCTGCCGCTGCCGGTCAATCATCATCTACGCATGATTCTCAACGCAAAAATAAGCCCAATCAGAAAAATAAATCAACAGGTAAATAAACAATGCTGTGTAAAAAACGAGGAACAAGTTTAGATATGAGATAAGATGAGATGAAAAACTTTATCCTTTTTGACGATAACTATACCGACTAGTCAAGTTTAAAGGGATGGAAAAAAATCACATTTTCTTGCTTTTGAAAGAATTTAGTATTTTTTTAGATGATTGATTCACAATAATTGTAATATTAGACTTTTAACTTTATAATAATTTAACCAATTTGTAATAATGTATTAAGTCTGTGTGAAGAAAGTGAATTGATGAAATGAAACTTATTTTTCCAATTTATTTTTTTATTTTTTAAGATAATATTCTGTTTTATACATACATAAATTTCTGTTCAAAAAAGTATTTTTTGTATTCTTCCATAAGTTAAAATATTATTTTTTCTATATACTTTTCTCTTATGAATGACTATGAAGGCATTTACTTGAGTTTGCTTCAAGAAGTTATTGTAACTTTTTTTTAACTAGCCCACTATTGTTTTATTAATTCTACGGAATGATATAACAGATGAGTAACAATTTAGAAAATACATTAAATGTCATAAAACTAGACATGATTAATTGATTTCAAATAAATGTTTGACGTAACGTAGTGAAAAATGATTATTTTAATGTCTTTTCCAAGAGAATACATTCTATTTACAGCTACTATTGCCGCTGGTTCCTGGATTATCACCATCTGACCTAAAATATTCCTTTGCACTAAATATTTCTATTGGCTTATAATAACCATCATCGCTCCAATTTGTCTCACTCGGATCTCGAGATTTTGCAAATATATTAATAGATTTCAAAAGAATGTCAATTTTCTTTTCAGGAATATCAAGCTCCTCTTCCGCTATTTGCACTTGTTTTTCAATCTTATTTAAATCAATTTTTACACGCTCCACCAAACTCTCAAAATTATCAATTTGATCACAGATCAAATCAAATTTTTCTTTGCACTCTAAAATTTGTTTAAGATTATCTCTTGCCATTTCAGAGTCATGTTGTATTGTTGGAATAAAAACATTCTCAATTTCACTCATTCGAGTCTGAATAGTTTCTGTCGTTGTAATTATCGGTGTTATCTAAAAAATTTTTGTGATTTTTTTTATCAAAAACATTAATTTATAAAATATCTTTCTACCTCTTTGGAAATATTATTGCTAATAAAATAGCTCGCATAATCTTTACTTAATTTTTTAGCAGCCATATGTTAACAATCACAATAACTTATATTAAAAAAAAAATAAAGTTATTCTGCAAAATAAAAAAAATTATTACTAAAGGTGCATTCACAAGAGAGAAAGATTTAAAAGTTTCGTCATTCCGCATTTCATTCTCATATAATTTTTTGTAAAGACATATTCACATAAGTGAGAGAAAAATTGTAAAAAATAAAGAGAGCACAAAAAAGTATACAAGAAAAAAAATAAAGCAAAAGGTCCGGAATAGCACAACAAAAATTTATAAAAATCGCTTTTATTGAATTCGTATTTGAGAGATTGACCAAAGTGTGTAAATTTAAGGTTTAAAAGTTTTTAATTGAATTGTAATTAAATTTGACCGACATTCAATCGTTGATAACTGAAAACATATGGGAAAAAATTGACATAGTGAACAAACAGATTTTTTTTTCAGGTAAATGTCCAAAAAAAAATAAATACATCTTTTCTTTACCGCTGTAAGGTGCTAATGAACATCATCGGGTGTGAAGAAATTTTTTAGTGTAATGACCTTTAAAGCAAGTGAGAGTGAAATTCAAACTAAATAATAAGGCAATAATATTTGCTAAAGTTACAATTTTTCAATCTTCGTATGCTTGATTGATTCACATTTGCATAAGAAAGAGAGCTTTCTTTATCATTTTTCAACATTTTCCCACACATACACACATAGCGCTCATTTTCGCATTAATCAAACCGCGAGCTGAAGATTCAAATATTCCACGTAGATAGAAAAAAATACAATAGTGATATCGCATTGCTAAATATATTCGTTCATATGTATTGATAATTCTCACCGATAATCGAATCAAATAACAAAGAAATAAATCAACAGAGTGCATAAAAATTTTACCAGAAAAAAATCAACATATGTCAATTTTACAGGGTAAGGAGAGCAGAGTCGATTGTAAAGAGCAACAATGAAGAGAATTAATTGAGCACATAAACCCAAAATTAGCACGATTCATCATCATCGTCGTTAAAATAGAATAAACAAACTGTGTCGAAGAATAACAAGAATAAGAAGAAGAATTAAGTGAAAAATAAGGTGTAAATATGTCAACAATAAGATATGCACGTGTTAAATCAACAATCACAGATGATAACAGTGATGATAATGCAAATCAACTGCAAACAATTGACAGCGAGGATGAAGACGATGAGGTAGATGCACTACCATCAGTCAAGATTTCGTCCTGCGATGATAATGATAGCGGACATTCCTCATTGAAACATAGTACATCAGTGAGGAATAGCTTAATTAAAACGGTTCTGTGGACAGGCCTTTTAATTTTGTGTTACTTTATTCTCTCAATCGGTCTAACATTCTATCAACGATGGCTCTTGAAGGTATTTTATTGCTTAAAGTTGAGTCAGATCTTTTTTTTCACATATGTGCATGTTTACTATCTATTGTAGGGCTACAAATTTCCATTCTCAGTTGTAATTTATCACCTCTTTGTGAAACTAGTCATGTCAACATTGATTAGAATGTTTTATCGTATGTGTACGGGTAAGCAACGCGTCAAATTACCCGTATCTACTTCAGTACGTAAAGTAGCACCAACTTCTTTCTTTGGAGCCGTTGATATTGGTTTCTCACAATGGGGACTTGAGTTTGTTGATGTTGCGCTGTAAGTTTGATTAATTTGATTTTAAAAACTTGATCATTACTCATTGTTTGATTTTTTTTTTGTCTACAGATACACAATGACAAAATCAACAGTAATCATATTTATTAGTTTTTTTGCAATTCTATTTCGATTGGAAAAAAAGAGTTGGTCATTACTCATGATTGTCGTTATGATTTCAACTGGCTTGTTTCTTTTTACTTACAAGTCAACAGAGTTTGATCTACTTGGGTTCATTTTGTTGATAATCGCTTCATTCAGCAGTGGTGCTCGATGGACACTTGCTCAAATGTTGATGCAAAAATCTAAACTAGGCCTTCACAATCCTATAGGTAAAAATATCAAAAATATTCTTAAAAGTACATTCTAAACAATCTTTTTCATTCTTAGATATGATATATTATATGCAACCATATATGTTGATTTCATTGTTACCCTTTGCGATTGTATTTGAATCAACAGAATTGCTAGATCATTTCTCAATGATTTTTGATATGGAAGGATATGAAATACTAATTTTATGGATTAAAATTTCAATCGGCGCTTTTCTCGCATTTTTCATGGAAATCAGTGAGTTTTTGGTCCTCTCACAAACTTCAAGTTTGACACTTTCTGTGTCAGGAATATTCAAAGAAATCTGTCAACTTGTGTTAGCTGTTGAAGTAAATGGTGAGCAGTTAAGTTTCTACAATTTAGTTGGATTAATTTTGTGTTTGGGAGGCATCACATCACATGTTATTTATAAATACTGGATGCTTACTGACAATATACCAGAGCGCATTAATGTTGAACCCGAATGTCACTATGATATGAATAATCAATATTCGACCAAATACGATAAAAAGACTAAATCCAACAACAGCAACAATCTCGGTATGAATGGTAATGTAAATGATTCAATGAAAACTTTAAACAGTAACGGAACTAGTGTCGTTATTGCATATAATGCAGGCAATCAAAAAGCACCGCTATTGAACTATGACGACACTGATACAGAAGATGAAGAGAATGACGATATGGACAGTAAATCTGCTGAAGTTTTGTTTGATATTTTAAAACGGCGCGATGAAACAAGAAAATAACTTGTGGTAACTATAGACGATGACGATGAATTTCTTGACATATGAAAATCTAGTGAATTTACTGCTGCCAAGAAAAAAAGTAACCTGTTGCACTCGAAAATCTTTTTCACTCCTCAAACAATAGCATGAGTTACAACAGTTTTTTGTCGGCTATGATAAAGTGAAAAATTTAATGTAAATATTATTCAACTACAGAAGTGCTCAACATGTTGTTTCCTCATAAAATATCAAACCCATAAAAATTGGCTTTAAAAAATTCAGAGCATAATTTTCTCTTTAAAGTAGTTCCTAATGTGAAAGCTTTCAAGCTTTTAAAAAGATTTGACCATCTTTGAGTCACTTAAATTAACATATTTAATCATATTGTATGTGTCATATATTGTCTCATATAGAGCTTTAAATGAGTAAACAAAGAAAATTTTACACATTACAAATGTAGTTAATACGAAGTGTGTGTAAACATTTTGTTTTGTATCATGCCACCTGAAGGCATCATTGCTGTGCATTCATATTGACCAGATTGCCATAATAATGTCTTCAATTTATCTGATTTCTCCTTTCACAATCTACTTACATTTCCTTAAGTGTATATGTTAGGTAGCTCTAGATTTCTGAAGTGATAAATTGTAACTATTTGCATTGAATTGATTCCTGACACATTCCATAGATGTTATCTATTTCTTAAATAATTTATGAATGAAAAAATTTAATTGAAAATGTTAGTTCAAAAAATGTATAATGATAAAAAGAAGATATATTCATATTTAGAAATAACATTGAACCAATGAACTGATTAAACGAGATGTTTCATATACAAACACCATATATCAGTAACAACAATTGTACTATTATTACTTATTAAAATAATATATCAATGGAAAATGTCGATGTTCTCTTTTTATTTTAAGAAATATAAAAGAAAATTATTTAGTTATAAATTGATTGCATCTTTTATACATTAAATTACAAAGTAGCAGAGGAGATATTTTTATGATTATTTAATTTCACATTAATTTTATTACTTTTGATTATGATGATGACTATAATGTGAAATAAAATTCAAGAAATGAAGGAAAGAGAAATCAATTTTATGATTTTTTAAAACTGAAAAAAAAATGTTTTTAATTATTTTTCACTCGTTTTCATTGTTAACTTTTTTCTGTATTTCTAGTGAGTAATAGTTCCATAAAAATAATTGAAACAGAACTAATAAATTTAACTTTTTATTTAAATTTTGAATGAGCTTTAAAAGTTTTGCCACAAATTCTCTTAATGCATCTCTTTCATTATTTCACTAAGAAATGAAAAATTGATGGCAGTATAAAAAAATATACAACAAGAGAGCAACGACGGAAGGAGAAAAATTAATTTTTTTCCAGCAGCAATGAGAAATTAAGAGGGATATAAAAAAAATTTACAATCGTGAAAAATTATTTTATGAGTTGTTATTTTTTCTCGACTTGACTCTTACACATTTTATTGTTAATGGAAGTAGTATGAATAATGTGTAATTCTCGTGCACCCATCGACCTCGACCTTCTTAATTACGAGAAAATTTTTACTGTGCTCTTCGACATACATGAATAACATTTTATTTAAATAAGGAATGAGGAAAAAGTTCATTTAAATAAAATTTCGTTAAATTCGAGAGAGCAAAAGAAAAAGTTTAACTTTTATTGCGAGAAAATATCAATACTTCATAGTTATTTCTTTTAATATCAAACATACAAGAGAATGTCATCTATCTACCCACCAAACGTTCTTCTCTAGTTGTATTCTCTTGTTGAGGAAAATTAAAAGCTGTAATTGCCAGCGTATAATGGTCATAAATTATAGACTATGCTGATAAAAATTTATTGCATTATTACAAGAAATAATAGAATATTTCAATACGAGATTTAGCCGTTAAATTCAAATCCAGGGGGTTGTCTTTTTTGACGAAAAATCCCCTGAAAATGCCCCTAAAATTGCTTTTTTGAATGAAAATTTTTAAGAAATTACTGAATATTTTCATTGACTGTGCTTTAAATTATAGTTTATGACTCAATATTTCCTTATAATTAGATAAGAAATAAAAATAATTAGAAATTCATAGTAAAATTAGGTTTTAAAAGAAATTTTGTAACGGCTTCGAAAAAATTGAATAAAATTTGATCCAGATTTTGGATCAAATTATATCGGCATGAAATATTCTATTATTTCTTGCATTATTATTAATATGAAATTTGCACACACATATATATCCATTTTATCTTCAACAACGTCGCTTGCGAATGATAGTTTGTTCTAATTTCAGTGAGCCATAAAATTGTAATAAATTCAATATTTGAAAATTTATTATTACATTTTTATAACGCACAATATTGTTTGTTGTGTTGTAGATAAAAGCAAATAAACGAATGCAAAACTTTTTTTTTTGCTTATTGAGCTATCAATTAACGCTTGTCGTGCATCGGCTGTTCAAACCTTTTCCCTATGAATCATATAAAAATTTAATAAAATTACTTTGAAATACTTACCAATCAACGGTATGATTCATGACTTATATTAGACTTAAGCAATAGGAAATTTTTGACTTATTAACAGCCATAAACCCTTTTCTGACCTCTCTCTTTATTAATATTGCGGCGCGTGTAGCGCTTTTAAACTTTGAAACAACAATATTTTATTCATATCATACACGCTAAAGGGAACATTCAAATTATATTTAAGATAAGACAAGTTTATGAGAGGGAGTAAGGGAGCTTTAAAACATTTACATTTATTGAGATATAAATTTGCATGAAAAAAAGCGCTAATCTGCAAGTCAATTTCACGACATAACAGCGCGACAACATCATCAATGTCATCATAATTTTTGTAAAAAATTAAAATTGATGTAAATTTGAGTAGCACAAGGAATAAAACAGTACACATATCTGTTCGTTTTAAAGCATTTTTCGCTATCGCTCTTTAAAGCCTTACTGGAATACCAGCTTGACAAGAGGCTATAAAGAGGATATGAAGGTTTATGTTATAATATAAATCATGTGTACATAGGGATGGGGTGACTGTTGTCCGTCTCTGTTCTTGCTTCACTCATTTACCATGTTCTCATTATCTAAATTTACATGCCTATGCTTTTGTAAAAGCATTAAACCCTTTCTTTATATCTTTTAAGAAGCAGAAGATTTTAATAGCAAGAAACTTGAGTAGACAGGAAAGGTAATTTTTCAATCAGAAACATTGTGCTTCAAAAACAATCACTTCCTAAAATATCATCATTATATAGTTAGTGAACCCATTAAATAGAATAAGTGTATATATGTACTGAAATATGTAATCAAAAATTTATGCATTATTTATGAGCCAAAAGAAAAGATGCCGGGGCACTGTGCGTTCTCATGTCATAAAGAATCATCAAATAGCAATAAGAACAAACATTGAAAGCACATTGTGAGCTTCATCCGAATCCTTTAAATTGCAACATTGAAGCAATGAAAGCACCCACCACCATCGCATAGAAAAAATACAATTTTAAAACAATATATTTTTTAAAAAATTTATTTTCACTTATATTACATTATTTATGATATAAAGAGCTATAAAGGTAAGAATTTTTATATAAATAATGCTGCAATGTTTGCTAAATAAGTTAATAAATGCTAAAATTTTCAGGCGCAACATTGTGAGTAGCAATGTTTTAATACAATGTTTGTTCACATTCAATTTCATTATTTTTCTGCTTCTTTCTTTATCATTATACAACTTTTTTTTTGCTATATAATTTCTACCACTTCAATGTTGTGTGCGCTGCTTATTATTATTTCTTTCTATCTTATTCTCTTCATTCATTTGTATTCGCAGTAAGTTGAGTAAGTAAGTGCTTACAGCTACACTTTTTTGCCTCACTGCTGTCGCTGTTGCTTTGATAATATTTTTTTTTATTTTTTCCTTCTCTATTCATTCACACATTTTTCTCTCTCACTCATTCACTTACTCACACGCTGTATATTATATTATTTTACTTTTTTCGCTTTCTTGTATTTTTTTAGTGTTTTGTTAACACGGCAACTGGCTAGCTGCGTTTAATAGTTGTCGTCGTCACTCGCTCGCTTTCGTACGATCCTTTTTGACATAATAAAAATAATAAAAGAATTTTTGGCTCTCATTTCAATTTGAACAAGCAGAGTGAGTTGGCGAACTTATTTCGACTCTTATGATATAACCAAATGAAATTTAAATTTCAAATATTTCATAAATGGAATGTCAAACAACAACAGCAGTGATCTTATAGTGGTTTGATAATAAAATAATAATCGGGAAAGTACAATATCTACTTGTAGCGGTCGTGTGTGTGTATAGAAATTTGTTTTTCATTTTTTTTTTTGGTGTTTCAAATTCGAAAGTGAGGCAAGGCTATTTTGTGGTGTGTTATTCACACATGTTTACAATTCAAACAACAGTGGAATAAAGAGTTTTAAAGAAAATGAATAAAAAAATTTGCGCATTGAAGAGCACAATGAATGATGAATGATTTACACATTCACGAACTCAATTAAATTCTAATTTATAATCAATGATATGTCCATTATTTAGCAAAGCAGTGAAGAACTTATGGAACAGTGAATTTCAATAAATGTATAACATATCGATTTATAATTGAACAATAGACTCGATAAATAAATTTATAAAATATCAGTGTATAATTATCATTTGTGTATATGCATATGTTATAAAATAATTAATTAAACTGTTTTTATATCTCTCTTATACAATATAATATAAAATACAAGTTGTGAATTAATTAAGAGAGTGATATACATGCATATACAATATAATTATAAGAACAAGACTTTGAGAGAGAAAGAGAGTCAATAGAGTAATTAGACATAGTAATTTATCATATAATTGAAGACAAATTGCTTTCTTGCTTTGCTACACGAGTATCGACTATAGTTTATGAAAAGAGACATTTGCTGGGTCACGTAATGTACAATCTAATTTCACGTCATAATCAACAGCATCATCTTTTTATCTGACTAAAACTTTTTCTCTATTTCTTTATATTTACGTGCTTGTGTAATAATATTCAAAGACTGCAGCATACATTCGACGTGCTAAAGAGTGAAAAAACAAAACAAGGAAAAAATGCTTCCACACTCAACGTGCATGCTGTGGAACAGAAGCAAAAAATTCAACAATTGGCGAATAACATCAACATTAGCGACTCATCCTGCACAGAATAATCGAACGGTAAGTCGACTACCGAATATCGATTTTGACTTTTTTATATTCTTCTTTATAAAAGAATTAATGAAATAGCAAAAAAAAGAACTGAAGAAGCTCGATGGCGATGGCCTTTATATATTTATTCTTTCTTTATTTACCATTCGATTCACGAGTAGAATATTGAAAAAGTTCTCTGTGCCGTGATTTTTCACATTGAATTTTCTCTTCCACTTGTTGAAGCACAAGCACAAGTATCGACAATAGTTAAATAAATTTTTTGAGTGTGTATGTGGCCCCCAAAAATTACTTTGGGGTGAGAGCAAACAAGTGGAATGCATTTAGCACTTTATATCTCTTTTCACTCAATGCTTTGAAGACTTTATGAATCTTACAAGTTGTGAAAATGATAAATTGATTTTTTCATTTCACCCCATTTTATGTGCCACGCATTCCATTTAACATACTTGCGAAGATGTCTTCACTGAGAGAAGAGAAAATAGAATGAATAATGGATTTCTAAGGTCACTGTGTCATTCAATTCTAAGATTTATATCGATGATTCAAATCTTTGCAGCACCAATAAAAATAAAAATATGAAGATTAATAATTTATGAACAAAAGATTTTTGCTGGCTTCTTTTCTCTCTTCATTATTGATCACGGCGTGTGTATTGAATGACGCAAAGCTTTTTTTTGCGAGAGCTTATTGTGAGAGCGGCGGTCAAGTTATTGTAAGAACTTTTTTGAAGGTTAAATTCTTTCTCATTCCTCTCGAGTACCATATTGAGAAAAAAATTAATTCTTTTGCAATTGGTAACTGCTTGATGAATAAGTATGTGTTTGTTAAAAGAGAGATGAAGATATTATTAGAATTTATAAAGATAAAGAATGACGTGCTTTCATTAACATCCGCATATTGCAGACTTAAAAATATATAATATTTCTCGATTGTGCACTTATATGGAGTTGTTTGCAACGTACATGGTTGTATGAAATTGTTTAGAAATTATTCCAATTATTTTGATTGTTTAATTGTTCTCTTATGTGGCTTCTTTGATTATTTTGATTGAAAAAGTCATGGTTTTACCTTTAAAAATCAACAAGTTTCCTCGAATTTTGCTTATTAATTATTCATAATGTGTACTGCAAACTCAAATATATTCAAAGAATTGTCAACAACTCGTTTATACATAATAAAAAATTCCAAATAAAAGTAAAAAGACACCATTGTTGTGCAAAATAAATAATAGGGAAGAAATATAAGGCTGATATCAACAAAATAATAATAAAAAATGCTCATTGTGCAAATTATTACCGGATGTTTTCAACATCAACCAGTGGTAAGAAGAGCTTGAAATCTGGAAATGTGATAAATCGCATGAAATGGCTGTGAATAAACACCAAAAAAAACGATGTAGAGAAAAGAAAATGCCGCTGAGTAAAAAATTGTGTGAGAGCACGTTTTCAACAAGTTGGTGTTTTCATTACAGTAAAAGGCAGTAGCAGCTGACGCCTTTTGACTTTTTTGAGATCGGGGTAATTCCAAGTCAATTTTTTATTCGCTCGCACGAACTTATTGTGTTTAAAATACTCTGTTCAACAGTCAATGAGGTGCGGTTTTTAATTTGATTACAAGCCAAAATAGCAAAATCGTGCTTGTTTGTGTTGTTAGATTAACGCGTTTTAGCAATAATTATCGTTATTATTAATTTGTATAGATATATTTCACGAAGACTAACGTATAATAATAATATCATGCCAATTTGGTACTAATTGTTTCAATATTAATATGCTTATCATTAAATAAATACATAAGCCAGCTTTAGCTGACTAAATTCGTATAAAATGACGCAAATAAATAAGCAACATTATATGTGATAAAATAAAAAGAATATCAAATAAATTTATGACTAGGTGAAAATTGATGAGCATTTACTGCATGCATTACATTCCTAATTCAAGGGAAATAAAATTTATGTACGCTATATCACTACTAATAATTCAATTCTTTTTTGATTTTGACAAATCTTTTGTGTAATAAGCAAATTTAAAAGTATTTTCACGAAAACAGCATTGTTGGGATTATAACTGGTTATCGGTTACGCCTCATTGTCATTAATTATCACTATCTTGTGTATCTCAGTCCATTGTCCAAGATCATCTCAAAAACCAGTCAACTAGAGGACAAATTTGTTATTTTCTGTATATAAATATTTAAAATCGATTGACGTAATGGCAAGCCCGAAAAAAATACACTCGCTTGCTCACTTTATACATTTTTAATCACACACAATAAACCGGCTTTTATAATGAGATTTTTCCCTTCTCTCTACCATCTGACAATTTTTATTATGACTTTTTCACTCGTTTCCTTTACTTAATGTGCTTTAAACGTAGCAAAGAAACAGGAAGAGGACAAAAAGTAGTCCGGGTGCTGTTAAAAGCTCTTATTTTCCACAAAGTAAGCGAGCAAGCGAAAGAGGGTTATAAAATTTATTAAAATGGAAAAGTTTTTTATTTCAAATAAAAAAAATGTTATAATTTTAAGGTACTGTATGTGGAACACTTGGCTTAACAAAAAAAGATTGTCGATAAGTTATTGTTTGGATGAAAAAGTCTGTATGCGTAAATATATTGTAATTCTTCCTATACTGTTTTATTTATTTATGGCAAGAGAAACTGAAACATACTGCATTAGATCAAATTGCACGGAAGGTGAAGAAAAGAAGCAAAAGCAGCAATAGAAACAGTCACATTTAATGATAAAATGATTGCCTGTCTAACATTGTTATATGATTGTAACAT
This sequence comes from Polypedilum pembai, assembly GCA_014622435.1. Lineage (NCBI taxonomy): Eukaryota > Metazoa > Arthropoda > Insecta > Diptera > Chironomidae > Polypedilum > Polypedilum pembai. The sequence goes on along the minus strand of JACWBX010001818.1, from coordinate 217 downwards.
ATTGGCAATATATTTTTCCAATACAATTTCGTCTCTTCAAGTAGATACAAAGATTATGTTACTACATCAACATGTGTGTATATGTGAAACAATCTACTATACACTTATTATGTTTGTTGGTAATGATTATTTTATAGAGAGTGAAAGAGAGTAAGAGGGATTATTGAAAGTTCATTCATTATGGGTAGAATTTATAGTTTATAGAGTGGTTTTAAAG
>JACWBX010001815.1:44855-55258 GCA_014622435.1 Polypedilum pembai | reverse complement strand
CAAAATATAACATAATGCTTAACTGATACATAGATCTTTTAATTAAAAAACGATAAAATAAAGAGAATTAATGCCATTTTGGGTATTTTGGGTATAATTAATATCTAGGTGAAATTTAATTTATTAACCTTTTTATTTTTATTTATAAATGAGAAACCTGCACAGATACATACACATAAATCACATATCATTTTTTTTAAAACGCAAAAAGCTTATCCAATTCAATATTAAATTTTGCAAATAACAGTTGCTCATAAGATGTTTGTAACAATAATATGATACAACATGTAGTTCCGAAGACTTGCAATAAAATTCTAATAAAAATAAAAAAAGACAAAATATTTTTTTTCATCATAAAATTCACATCTACATACCTACTAAGTAATGAAACAGCGATTTTCAAATTTTTTGTAATATTTGTTTTTATTAAAAATATATTTTTCATCACAACCCATTAAATAAGAATGCAATTTCAATATGTTCCATTTGTGTGTGTATACTGAATTTTTTTAAAAAAATTTAAATAGATTAACTCGCAAAAAAATTTCTTGTCAAACGAGAAATATGAAAGGAATTACAAAGCATGTCACTAATGTGAATATTAATTTCTATTTGGAGGCTTGTCTCTCTTTGTAGCAAGTTGTTTAGACAAGTTTACCTGCAGACGTTATATTTTGTATACATGATGGCACGTAGCATTCCTCAAATTCTATATCATTTAAAATTTCATTCATGCATCGAGTAATGATCATAATTAAATATATTGCAATGAATGTCACAATTATTTCTTATCTCATCTCAATTTGTCGGTGATTAACCTCTCAGAACAAAAAATTTCAGTTAAATTTCAATCGTAAGAGTATATTTATATGAAATTATTTGTGTTATTATAATATCTCCTAAGAATAATAAAAAAAACGATCATCGTTCCTGTCTAAATCAAGTTTTCATTTTCATCTTGTTTTCGTCGTATTTAAGTCTACTAATTATCACTTTTTAGCGTCAGTCGAAATATAGTCGTGCAACAATTAACATCGTTAGAGGTAAAATAACTAAAGAGAAAGTCAGTTGATCATTTCATTAAGGGAAAATGTACAAAAAGTCGAATGGAACAACAAATGGCACTAAGCACTCCAATCTCGAAACTGTCGGAAGTCCTGTAAGTTTAGCGACATACAAATCAAAAATTGCGTCGTTTATTAAAGAGCATAAAAATTTCATATAAAAATAATGTCAAGCATTCAAATGCATGATAAAAACGAGTTATTTCTCCCCGCTCTCAAATTAAAGCAACAGAGAGAAAATTTTTAATGCATATACTTCATCAGTATCAATCATTAATTAATTCATACGAGATGATGAAATTATTAATAATGAGTTGCTCTTTAATGTCAGTATAGCCATTTTCTCATTTAAATGCATCTGCTGATCATGTTGTTGCATTTATTCTACAGCCAAAGTTAAAAGAAGGCGGATCGTACATTATGGAGTCGCATTCATTATCTAGTTCAGGAAGAACGATCATAATTTTTTCACCTACCGATCAAAGCTCCGCTGGTAGTTTAGCAAAAGTACTCAAAATTTTTGATGTTTTTGGTGTTGATCTTACTCATATCGAATCACGCTCATCGTTGAGAGTTCCAGGTGAGTATTGTAAAATGAGGAATATTCACTAAATTGTTTTCAATGTTTCTTGTATTGCAAGGCTACGAATTTATGGTTGAATGCGATGTTCATGCAAACCCCAATTTACATGATGCTCTGGAACTTCTCAAAGACAAGTGCTCATATTTTCAAGTAATATCACGAGCCTATAACGAGGAAGATACAAAAGATGGAGCTGAAGAAGTAGTCCCATGGTTCCCACGTCGTATTCGTGAATTAGATCGCTTTGCAAATCAAATTTTGTCCTATGGCTCTGAACTCGATGCAGATCATCCTGGTTTTACAGATCCAGTCTATCGTGAACGTCGTAAATATTTTGCCGATATTGCCTATCACTACAAACACGGCCAACCGGTATGGCAACAATTTAATTATGAATTTTATTTTTTTCCTGATCGAAAATATTCTTTTTTATGCATAATTAAAAATATTCTTTCAGCTTCCACGAGTTGAATATACAGACGAAGAGATAAAAACATGGGGTGTTGTTTTTAACAATTTAACAAAACTCTATCCAACTCATGCATGCTATCAACATAATCATGTCTTTCGTTTACTCATCGAAAATTGTGGCTATCGTGAAGACAATATTCCACAATTAGAAGATGTATCGAATTTCCTTAAAGATTGCACTGGTTTCACACTTCGACCAGTCGCTGGTTTGCTTTCATCGCGCGATTTTCTTGCTGGTCTTGCATTCCGAGTTTTTCATTCTACGCAATACATTCGTCATCCAAGCAAACCGGTAATTCAAATTATTGCACGAAAATTTATTTCAATTTTATAACAGTAAATTTTTTTTGCATTTAGTTATTCACACCTGAACCTGATGCTATTCACGAATTGATGGGCCATGCTCCACTTTTTGCTGATCCAGCATTTGCGCAATTTTCACAGGAAATTGGTCTTGCATCACTTGGCGCACCTGATGATTATGTTGAAAAGTTAGCAACATGTTTCTGGTTTACAGTTGAGTACGGATTATGTCGTGAAAATGGAAATCTCAAAGCATATGGCGCTGCCTTACTCTCAAGTTACGGTGAATTAGAATATTGCTTGACAGACAAACCGCAAATCAAAGAATTTGATCCTGAAATCACTGGAGTTCAAAAATATCCAATTACAGAATATCAACCAATTTATTTTGTCGCTGACAGCTTTAACAGCGCAAAGGATAAATTGATGTGAGTAAATGTAATTTTATTGATTTTTTCATGCATCTAATGATTTTCCAATTTAGTAAATTTGCTGATAGCATTCCACGTCCATTTGGTGTACGTTATAATGCATACACACAATCAATCGAAGTTCTTGATACAAAACCCCAGTTGAATAATTTGCTTTCAAATATAAACTTGGAAATGCACATATTGCAGAACGCATTACAGAAAATGTAATTTCAATTTCGATTCTTCGAGATCGCGTGTCATTTATAATATTTTTTATTTTTTCCAGGTACGATCCTGAAATGAAACGTCCATGAAAATGAACACTCGAATAGTAGCTTTCTTTTTGCGCGAAAAGGTAATTTTAATTTTAAATTTGAGATTTTTATTCGTTTTCTTTGTACTTTTTCATCTTATACTGTCTTTTTTTTATATTCAATAAAGAATGATTTTCTTTTAAATAAGCAGGAAAAAAGATAAATGAAAGTTATTGCGCCTTAAAACGATTTTTAATTCCAAAAAATTTCTTTGTTCAGTTCACCATAATTGCGTCACTAATATGACGCAATTGATTTATTTATTTTATACTTTTCTTATCTATTTACAAAAACTTTTTTTCTTTAATTATTTGTAATCTTGCATTTAACAGTTATTCATACATACATTATTATTTTGCACAGCTTTCACAATTAATAAACCTAGATGCCTGGATTATGTTCATTATTCTAATTATAATATTATTAGACACAAATGAAAAGTTTTTTCGTCTTACTTATTCTGTGTTATTTTTAAGTAAATAGAAGGAATATTGTTTGTAATTGATCCCAAAAAATTGTCTTTTTCCCTCTCTTCTTTGTTATTTGTTCGATCGGTTTCGTCTAATTTTGTTTACGGTGGTGCTCTCAACTATGACTCAATATAAAGGATTGAGTAAGGTAAAAATCACAAAATGTCTTTCAATAAATCACTTGTTAGCACTATTATTGTTGGCACTGTTTGTTGTTCCACTGGAAAAAAGAATCTGCGAGTTCATCATTTGAAAAGGAATGAGTTCAAAGTCATCGTTAGTAATCATTTGTTGTTGCTGCTGTGACAATTGATGAATGCTTCCTGTCTGATTATTTTGATTGTTAATGCCATGAGCCTGATGTTGCATATATTGCATAATATCATTGTTTGTTTGATCGGATTCCATTGATTGATCGATATGCGTTGACATATTTGTTTTTTGTGTTGAATTCATTTCATATGTAACAGCTGTCATATTTTGATGCATCACTTGTGGCGTCTGATTTTGTTGCTGACTCATCGAATGTTGCACTTGAACTTGTGTATTCTGTGTTGGCATTTGAATCATTTGTTGTTGCTCATAGGGTTGTTGTTGCTGAGACAAATGAGATGATGATGTACTCATACATCGACTATTCTCACCAGTGTCAGAAGAGTGATCCATAGGAGCAACAAAAGGCAAAGAGACATTAACAATCGGCGGCAGAAGTCCATAACGAGCCATGAACAATTGTTCACTTACTCGCCTCAGCTCGTCTTGTTGCTGCACAATTAGTTTCTGCAACTCTTCATGTTTTCGCTGCAGATGATCTTGAATTTGGTTTTGTGCGGGAGTTAAGACTACATTTGAGTGAACATAATCGGGTGGTGGAAGGAGAGGTGAGATCACAGTTGCTGAGGCGGGAAATGAAGTAGGCGTTGCAATAACTGGCTGTACTGGAATAGCCGTTAAATATTGGGATTGATCGATAAATGGTGTGCCGATAATTTGCGCTGGTGCTGATGTTCGTTGATGATGGTGTGGCATAATTTGACTGGCTATTGGAGGCGGGTGAATCGTCATTCCTTGCTGCTGTGGCTGATTCATCGTCTGTGTCTGCTGCTGTTGTTGCGTATTCGTTGAATGTATCTGAGGATGAGGTAAATTAAATTGTGAATATTGCTGCTGATGCTGCGAGTGGGATTGATGTAGCTGCTGATGTTGTTGATTCGACAATTTTGGCATTTGTACATTTGGACGAGATCTTGAACGCTGTAAGAAAATTATATTAAACATTCTATAAAAAATTAATATTGAAAAAACTAACCTGGCTAACAGAACTGTGTTGCGTCAAAATTGAATGATGACTAAGTGGTGAATCAGCAGACATCGAAGTCGAGTCAGAATCTGGTCGATATGATGGATATCGTTTCATTTTAATATTAGGAGATTCTTGAGTATGTGCAATTGATTTAGATGCTCGTGAACTTTTTGAACTCCATGGTGAAGTTGCCATCATTGAAGTTGAAGTTGGCGCCTTTCCTCGATCTTCTGTTGCACTGTCATTATCATCTATGTCTCTTAATGCAGTTCCGTTACCATTTTTTCTCATTTGTTTCATTACATCCGCATAACTTACAACTCTATGCGTGCACACAACAAATTCAGGTTTAGAATTCCATTGATGATAAGTTATGTAAAAGCGTGTCTGCAGCCATATCCATTGTTGACCTTTCGTCAAAAATCGATAGTAACACGATGTTCCTTCACCTTTCTGCATTACTGTAAGTTTATATTGATTAGAAGCAACAATGAAGTTGTATTAGTAAAATTAACTTACATGCCTCGTGACACGTGACAACTCGTTCAAGGTCATCAAAATGGTAATAATCATAGCCCGATGTGCCAAGGACCTCAAAAGGTAAATAACCAATAATTTGTGAAGCTCTATGGTCCAAAAAAAGAAATTTCCATTCAAGACTATGTCGTGATGTGAATTCACTTTTTGTATCAACTATTGACATTTCTCTTATAAGTTGCGGTGTGAGTAAACGGCCAGTGCCAACAAAAATTAGTCTCGTATCGGCTTCGCCAGAGTAGCCACTATATCTTGCTGGCATCATACTATCTACATCTATGTTGTCTCCTGTAAATAATAAAATATTAAGAGAGAATTTGTTTTAAGTGAAAAATTTTACTCACTAAAATATCCATTAAACTGTACATATTCATATGACAGTGGAGATGAGTTATCGAGAGAACCACGTTTAACGTGACATGTGAACGAAACTTGATTTTCTGTGTTAATTCCGCTTTGCATTGGATCGACTGATTTTGGTGGATTCAAAAGAATGTTATAAATGTCTTGCTGCTCTTCTTCATAAACCAAATCATAAATTGTCATATTTAGTAGATCACTCTGTAATTAGACATGCACGATTATGTCAATTGAGAGATTATGATAAATAGAGGTATGACCATTTAGTCTTACGGGTAAGTGTGAGAGAAGTGATGTAATGCTTTCCGACGTATAGTAAATTTTTCCAGTGGACGAGAACACAATGATGAAGCCATCTAAAGCCTCGAGTATCAGATGTGAAAATTCTTCATTTGGCAAAAATGATGGTTTCCAGTTTTCCTGAATTTCATGCGCTCGTGATCTTACTGAGATTTCTGGAAATGATTTCAATATGTTAATGCTATTGCTAACAACTAAGTGAATAAATACTCACCATTGTGATTTTTCAAAAATGCAATCGTTGTCTTTAAAACTGTTGATTTGTCCATTTTTCTACTATTTGTTGATACCATCGAACTGAGTTCATTAACCAAAAGATTAAATTGATCGCGCCTTTTCTTTTCACTTAAATTACGTGATTTTCTTTTGCTATCATCCTTGTCATCATCATCATCCATCATTTTGAGTGTGTTTTAATAAGGTTGGATTTACGTAGAATAAGAAAAAAAGTTTGTTTTTCTCTCTCTTTTGAATGTTATTAGATAATCATTTGTTTATTATCTAATTCTCTTTCTTTTTATTTTCCACATTTATTTATCTAAAATTGAACGAAAAAGTTTATTAAGTTACATTAGTTATAGTGTCTGTTAATTAAAAAACTTTTTCATTTCATCATAAAATAACTCTCGTCAAATGAGATTGCTAGTGATGATTTAATTATTTAACTGCAGAGATGTGCATTACTGTGTAAAATAAAATTACTAACACTGATAAAAAAATCAAATTACTATTTGCATCGAATTTCGCACTGAAAAGTTGATGGTAAAGTTTTAATTGTGTTTTACACTTGATTGTCATAAATTTTTTGATTTTTTTGTTGACACCAAGGTAGGGACAATTCTATAAAAAAAATTCATTTTTCCAACTCGCCTACTGACATTAAAAAAGTTAGGACACTAACTTTTACTAGAAAGCTTTTGTAAAACTCTTAAATAAACTGAATTTTCAGTAAAATTTATTTAATTCTAACGGACTTCCAAATACTACAGAAAACCTCAATCAAAATTTTTATAAAAGCTTTTGAAAGCTTTCTAGTAAAAATTGGTGCCCCAACTTTTTTAATGTCAGTAGACGAGCTTGAAAAATGAAAAAAAATTTGGAACTGTCCCTACACTAGTTACCACAAAATTTCAATAAATTTTAATTATGAAAATTTTTTTTAGGGTAAAGGAACCTAATTTTGACCTATTTGTATACTTTTGATATTCACTATATAAACGCATATATTGTATAGAAAATGATTATTTTTGAGTTTATTTACCATTTTAACTAAAAAAACTTATGTATTTTAGCAAGTATTTATTTTTATTCCAATATTTCCATTTTCTTTTTCACAAATAATTTTAGAAATTTTGCCCAATTTTATATTCGCTATTTCCACTTTAAATAAATGATTTTATAATTCATTCAATTTTAAGCACTAATTTTATCAAAAACAACTTGAACTACACGTTATTATTTTAAAACACACATAATTGAGTTTTTAATCACTTAAACTGATCAAATATACAACAATCGGTTATACTTTTTTTATAAACATTTATTCTTCTGTGAAAAATGTTTTACTAACTTTATCTTAAATCTTCAATGAAAATAATTAAAAAAGGTAAGAAATCGGACGAGGATTTAATGAACTATGTTTCAAAAATGATCTGAAACAAAAATTTTTTAATAGCAAATGCCGTCTTTCCTCGATTATAAGAGCCGGCTCTTATAATAGAACTCTCTTACTTTTAAAATTTCAAAAAATTACCTAAAAAAATTTAAATTTTCCAAAGTAATTTTCTTATTTTTAACGTATTTTTCAAAAAAAAAGCTCTTATTTTAGAAAGTTCTTATATTAGAACAAAAATCGGACAAAGTGAAAATTTTAAAAATGTGCTTAGTTTCGAATATAAGAGCCGGCACTCATGATACAGGAAACACGGTAGGTCAAAGTTAGGGTTCGATTAGCCTAATTTTTAAATTAAAATTTTGATGAAATTTTTAAATTAGGAAAATCTTCTTAATATCTTCTTGACTTTTATAAATTTTTTATAAGTGTTAAAAATTAATTATGAGGTTTATAAATTTTCCGTTTTAAGACACATAATGTAGTGCTATAGCATCAGATGTTTTAGCGCTCATATATTTTTTCTTTTCGTATTATAAGCAATTTTTTGTTCTTTAATTTGTATACACTTAAGCTCTAATTAATTTCTATCTAGAATTACTAAATTAAGTTTATTTAAATGTAAATTAATACCTCTGAGTTCTTAAACTTGAAATTCATAAAATTTGCAATTTCATCATTTATTTTGCTATAAATCTCGTACATATCCATTTCCTTGACACTGTGTGTATAAAATTACAAAAATTTAATTAGATGTAGTGACATTTTTTCCTATTTATTATTGTAAAATCAATTATCAATACATTGTTGTAATCATTTATTATCAACCTTTTATTAAAAACTCGTATGAAAAGAGGCTTTTAGAGTTTATATAAAAAAGAAGGATTCATTTGCACCAGGTGATAACATAACTTCAGTTCTCTGTTCTCATATTTTGATTGATTACATTTTTTTAATTTAATTGCATAACAAAAAATGCGCATTGATGCAGTTATTAGTGTGCACATGTAAAAGCTTATAAATTTAAATGCAATCAAATTACATTGATGTGGTTGTAACAAACACAGGTATACATATTATTGCACTTTAAATATATGCAAAGAGATTATATACACGGAGAAAAATTAAACAAAATATTACTAGAGGCTACCTAGTCGGATGTATTACTACAATGTAGCTGAGAAAATGTGAAGTTCAATGTCATAGTTTTGATGCTATCGAAACTTTTTTTTGTAATTTTTTACGCCTCTGTTTATCGCAATATTTTAATTTTGCATTCTTATTACTTTTGAAGTTTTTATCATTAGATATTTGCGCCTACATGCATCGCGTAACAAACAATCTCCTTCTCTTACTCAGAACATTTACGTCAACTCAATGAGAAGAAAATTGTTATTTTGTCATGAAAAAAAAAGAAAATTGTTAACATGCCAAAGCATTTGCCTAGCCAACATAAAATCATTGCTCGACTGGAGAGAGAAAGCATCCCTTGAAGTGCACAAGAAGTTACTTATAAAGTTTATAAAATTCAACCCTTTATTCTTTTTTACATAATAAAAGTACTTTCAACCCTTTATTTAGAACAAGTTAAATTTTCAAACAATGATTCTGCAGTTTACATTTCTCTAGTGACAAAAGTAACACACCAAGAAAGAGTGCAGTTGGAAAGGTTTCATGTTGAAAAATTATAAAAAATTTTCCGCAAATTGTTGCAATCGGAATTTTTGTTGCATAACTAAAATGTAGGTAGCTCTCATGTGGAAAAACTTTTCCTCGTCTTTTCTTTCATTTCATTCTACTTTTTTATGTAAGCATCATATGTACATCATTTATCGATTTGTTTCGTTCACGTAATCATTTCTCCTTCTTTTTTCATTTTTCTTTCATAACTTGCTCCCTTATGTTCGATAGAAATGTATGTGGGTCAGAAAAGTGAATATACTCTTTCACTTAGGAGCGTTGACCATAATTGGATTTAAATTTTTTGAAATGTAGCATTTTAGTAAATTTAAATTGATTATTACTCATTTATATTTTATAATAATTTCAAATATCGCAAAACATTTTATATTCATATGATGAATAGCAGTGAAAAAATTTTATTTTTGTTTTATAGTACTACTGGTATGATTGTTTTAAAACCTTTCTCTTAAAATAAATTTCTGCATAATATTATAATTTCAAGATAATGTAGATAATTTTGATTTTAATATCAATTGTATATGAAACTATTTAAAATTTTCAAAAAAGCTTTAAGCACAAAATTGTATCAAATTAAGTCAAAATCAGAGAAAACATAAATTTACATATGTATCATCAAGGGGATGATCACTGGGGCGAAGCGCGAAAAATTGTAAAATGCGAGAAACGCGCGAAAGTGTGCGAAGAATGCGCGAAAATGTGTGAAGAATTTGCGAAAGTGTGCGAAGAATGCGCGAAGTGCGCGAAATGTAAACATTGTTTAGTGAAACAAAACATTAGAAAATTTTAATTATTATTTAGTATTTTCTGTGTTGCATTGAATGCAGTAGTCTCTAATCATTATGTACTATCAATTAAACGCTTATAAAACGAAATATTAAAAGAATAATTTTTGTTTACAAATGTTGCTTGACATTGTGTATTGTTTTGTTGCGTAAAAAATGTTTTTGTAACACAAAAACGTGCGAAAAC
>JACWBX010001815.1:15106-44493 GCA_014622435.1 Polypedilum pembai | reverse complement strand
AAAACGAAATATTAAAAGAATAATTTTTGTTTACAAATGTTGCTTGACATTGTGTATTGTTTTGTTGCGTAAAAAATGTTTTTGTAACACAAAAACGTGCGAAAACGTGAGAAAACGCGCGAATGCGAAAAATGTGCGAAAAGTGAGCGAATTTCTTCGCCCCAGTGATCATCCCCTTGTGTATCATTTTATTCTATACATAGATATAGATAAGCAATTTTTGATTATTTTTTCTATTCATTGATTTATTGTTTTTACTATCATCAATAATTCAATAGATGACAAACTTCACTGTATTAAAATAAATAGAACTCAAATTATTTTGAAAATTCGTGAAAATGAATTTTAACCGACATAAAATTTGAGATTCTAAAATTTCACTTTCGAACTTACAAATATTTAGTGAGTTTATATCATTTTTTCTATCACTTCTACATACGTGTCAGATAGAAGTAATATTTTATTTACATTTATTACTGCTATAATAGTTGATGTATAGAAAATGTAAGTAAACAGAGGAATGAAAATACGGAATTCATTATCACTTATCAGACGAGAGACAATCGCGAAACTTGACAATGAACTTAACTGGCGTTTTTACATACATACTCAAGAATATTACTATGTATTTTAATGATCATACAATTCACCATTTACTTACATTCGAAGCTTACAAGACTGCACAAACATCACGATCATTTTTTTTTTCTTTCCGCAAACGATGCAATTAATTTGATAAAATTTACTTATATTCACTTATATAGTCAATACAGCAAAATTTTTCACTCGATGACGTCACATTACACATATATGCACACAAGATTAGAATGCTATTTTTTATATCGTGTAATTTTTTGTAAAATAAAAATAGCGGTAATATTGTTTTACACATCTATAAGTAGATATGAATTTTCTTAAATATTTTTTTTTTGCTCAGCTTGATCGCTCGCGCACATTAAACTACAACAATATAATTAGCTGTAAACACACAGCTGCATCAGATTTTCCACTTATGTAATAAGTTTTTCTTATTGATTTCTCGTTTTCTTGCTATTATTTCCAATTCATACAAAAATTAATTTGAAATTCTTAACTTCTCACTTTAGATTACTTTAAAAATCAAATTATTTCCACGCGTTCATGTTTGCTGTCGCGTCATAAACGTTTATTTGGCGCAATAAAAAATGAACACTGTTTTCAAAGTGCGTAATGAATTTGTTTATTACGAAAATTCGATTTTTCCATTATCGATTCCGCCATTATCGATTGATAATTGTCATTGAATGTAAAGCTTTGTTAAATAATTTCACACTAACTGGCACACATACGATTTCTTCATTGATCGAACCGGACAACATTTGATAATTCGTTTAGATGATCATCAATGTTTAGGAAAAAATTAAATAAGCACCGCAATAAGTAAATGAAAAACTCGAAAAAGAGAGAAAAATCAAAAGAAATAATGAAAATTAAGCTTTTTCCACGCTCTGCGGATTTTGCCGTCTATTTCCACAGGAGTTCAATGCGAGACTAACTTGTGTAATGATATTATACATTTTTTTTACTTGTTTTTCATTAATCCAATATATGTGTATATACTCTCTCTCTCTCGACAAATAAATCATTTCTGAAGTGTGTGTAGAGGACAGAGGAATAATAAAATATGAAAATGTAAAGTGAAGTCGGAGAGGAATTGTATAATGTTCGGGTTAATACAAGCATAGCGTAGAGGAAAAATTTCCAAAGCAACCGGTGAATGTAGTCGTGCACACACTCTTAAATGCCGTAGCATGCTGCTGTTGTTTCATTTTTGTTGACATTTATGAGAGGGATGAAGTGGGCTGATATATATTAAATACCTGCATGTCAGTCAATCTGCTCTCTTTTCTCTTTCTCTTCTCAATAAACCTCACCCTCTTGCTCTCGCTTGCGATTACCGATTACCCTGAGTAAACATTCCTGCGCAGCATCTGTCAAATCAAATCTTTCAATCATTTTTGTATAATCAACTCTCTCTCACTCATTCTGAGATGATGATGAGAAATTTATTTCTATTGTGTTGCATCGCAACTTGTTACGTTCGTTATCATTCACCTATCTATGAGGTAGTCAAGATGAGAAATAATTTATTTACAGCGCTTATGTGTGCACACGACAAGTTGTTTGTTGATGAGCAAACAATTAAGACGTACTGTGTATATATCTTGATAATAATAAATATATCTCAATTGATACAAAAGAATTTTTATTTTATTTCGTTTTTTACAAGTAAATTGTTATAAAAATATGCTAGATAGGGAATGAAAGTGACAAGCAAAATGTGGGCGAGAATGTTAATCAACAAGTTGAAATACAATACAAGAGATAGAAAGGAGTATGAGGAGTTGAGTTATTTAACTACCAACAGGTGGATCTAATTATATCACAAAAATTGATATGAATATGTCGCTTATTTCACAGTCAACATTCAATCTTCATTCGGATTTATATTTTAGAGGGTGGCGGACAAAACGGCAGATTTTATATACAAAATTTCACAAGAAATCCGCCGTTTTTGGTTATTTTCTTTTTATTTTTATTTTTGGAAAAATCCGCCACTTTTTGGACGGTGGGATTTTTTATCCGCCATTAAACTTTTGGCGGATTTTTTAAAAAATTTTCTATAAAAATCAGCCATCCAAAAAAATCCACCGTTTCTAGAGTGCAAGCTTTTTCAACAATTTTATGAAAAATTGTTCATAAACACAAATAAGGCATAAAATGTTTTTCCAAAATTTTTTAAAAAAGGATTTTTTTAGACCGTCACCTAAATTTTGGCGGATGTTCCACTTTTTTTGATTGCGGATTTTTTTGTTCGCTATGGCGGACTGAATCTTGACTGTGTTATGGGTTGTCATGTATTTTATCATGGTAACATAAATTTGATGAATAAAGAAATTTCATTTCTTGCCAAAAAATTCGTTTGATTAAATCAGAGCATATTGACAAGGATTGTCATATTCTCTCTTTCAATAATTAAAATCTAGTAGTCGAGATTGTAAAAACCAGTAATATTAACTATCAGTGACGTGTTAAGAGCGTATTTTCCATTGATAAATCAGCGAGATTTTCAAGTTTTTATCCTAGGGGGCCAAACAGATCATTTTGTTACTTAATTTATATAATTGCGCGATTATGGGTCACTCAGCAGACAGAATTCTGCAGAATTTTCTGAGTGTGAATGACTCACACCCTTATTGCGTTTTTTTGATACTTATTTAAAATTAGGAACTACCGTTAAAAACAAGCGAAATGTGAAAAAAAATTCGAAATCTTTTGTTTTTCAAAAATATTTGTATTGATATAGCTTTAGATTGATTGAATCAACATTTTTAATTCATTTTTAATATTGATCCATTGTTATCTATTTCAATTTATTTCAAAATGTGGATATAAAATGATTGTTTCATAACAGATAATTGAGTTTTTAAACATTTTGGTTTTTCACCACATTTTCAGGGAAAATCACAAAAATTTTAATTCAAAATTTAAAAAATTTAACCGAAAAAAATTCTGTTTGGTCCTCAAAGTTTTTATGTAATACAAAACTACGCGTGAATGGTCACATTTTTCAATTATCAAAAATTGAATGATGGAGAGAGAATAGTTCTTGAATACTCGTGATTGTATGAGAATTAGTCACGTTTATATCTTCAAAATAACATCAAAAAATATTATCCATAAACTCACAAAGAGTCATATTTTAAAAGCTTACGTTTAAAATTTTTTCACAATTGAAGTTTTGTTTTAGAAATTAATAAATGTAATTGAAATTGCAAACCTCTTATGTATTTTCCGTGCACAAGCAAATGAATCAGAAGTATTTGCAAATTTTCAATGCAGAAAATTCTTTTTCCGCTTACATAATAGATGACGACGAAGAAACAATCAGAATATTATTATCATCATTCGTTCAAACGATGATAATCGTTTGAGTACCTTTTCAATGTTTTATTTCATATTGTATTTATTAGGTCAAAGCTATTATTCTAAAAGAATTTTTTTTTCTGAATATTCTGTTTGTGCGGTTAAAGGGCTTAAAAAATCTTGAATAAATTTTGGTCATACCAGACCGCAAAAATGCAAAACAAACCGATTGTTCCTCTCATATTCTACATAACTTAAGTAAGTGTCTTTAAATACGACTCCGAAGCCACTGGAAAATGAATTTGAATGAATCTCAAGAATTTCAATCACAAATTTGAGACGAAGTTTCATCTTTATTTTATTCTCGGACAGATTGAATAAAAAATTTTAACTCAGATCTTTCTGGATGTTTATTGATAGCTGATAAATCATTATTAGCTTGCTTATATTAATTTTAGGGAGACAGCAAACAGAATAATTGAATTCATTTGAATTTCATCGTCATCTAGTGTGAAATATCGGCACCCGTAAATTTCACCTGAATTTCGAATCGAGAAAATTCTCAATCTTTAAGAACATTCTTCTGAAAAGTAAAGCCTCATACAATACAAAGTTAATAAGAGAAAAACTTCTTCTTTTTTGATTTTAAAAGTTTTCATTCTTTTTTTTATTTTATTTGACAAAATAGCAAGAGGTTTCGGTTCATCTAAATGAAAGTATAAAAAGAACTTAAAAATACTTTTTAAATACAAATTTTTATCATTTTCTTCACTATAATTTTTATAAATTACTAAATTACATTTTTCAACTCATTATACATGAATAAACCATGTTTCAAATGGTCTTGTCTAATTAAATAATAATAATAATAAATTACATGCTCAATCATTTAAATAAATTAATTAATCATTAAATGCAAGTAAATTTATCATCATTTATTGTTTGCATATCGCCTTAATTATGCCACTATGTGTACAAATATTCTGATTTAAATTTTGTTGTTTGTGATGATTTTAAAATAACTTATGTAGATCACACGAATATTTTTTTTTTCATTTTGTGAGGAAAGAATAAATAAAATTCTACTGCAAACTTTTGAAATTGAGAAGATAAAATATTTTCGAATCAGAACTCAATGCAAAAAATAAATGAATAAAGATTTTAAGAAAGAAATGAATGGGAAAAAGAGAAGATGTGTCACAGCTTTTGATTTTCAGTAGTTAGTATTCAGAAAAAATAAGGGTAGAATAGTAATTTGAACAATATTAATTTTTATATAGTATTTATAATTTGTTGAAAATGAAGTAATTTGGAATTATTTTGTAACATGCATAATAATTTATTATTAAGATGTTAATCCTTAATTATCTAGGAAATGGCTCTTTTTTATTTCAAATATTATTAAATTTAGAAGAGGAAAGTATGTATTTGTGTGTGAATTTAGGGATTTGGATTTGATGACATAATTATTAGGGAAGAGAAGAGGAATTAAAATGACACGTGTGACATTGAAAAAAAAATGACATTGAATATTCTATTCTAAAATTGAATGAACTTTTTATTTATAGAAACTAATGCCATCATGATTTTATGTTCATCTAATTGGTCGATTTAAAACTTTTTTAGTATGCAATGAAATTGTGTCCATAAATTGTTTCTCATTCTTCTCATTTACAGAACATTAAATGTTTCTCTCACTTAAATTTTATATTATATTATTAAAGGATTTCTTGCATTTATTATATTATAATTTTTTACTTAGGTTAGGTTTTTTGTTAAAAGATTGTCGGTTACATAACACAATCACAGCGCCATATCATTCAATAGATTTTACATGCAATAGAAATGTTCTTTTTTTTTTAAATCTTAATGAGATGAAAAAAGTTTCTCTTCTTTTAATAACTCTCGAACAAATTTCATTTATATTAAATAGTACGAGAGAAAAAGGAACAACAATAAGGTGAAAATTTCTATCTTATTATTACAAACAATTATTTTATTATCAAATGAAGAAAGAGATTTAAAGCTTAAATTTTTTTTTTCAATTTTTAAGTAGAAAAATGGTTGATTACAGGTAATAATTCACTTCTTGTGTTGTTAAGTTAATATCTATTGTGTATAATCATTTCTATATAGGAAAAATTGTTTTTATACTGGAAGTATTCTCAGCTATCATAAGATTGCTTCTGTGGAAAATGCAGATTGCTTATTAATGGTTTATAAAAAAAAATTTCTGTATGTATGATTGGATTATTATTTTCAGAATGTGATCATGAGAATATAAAAAGTTGAATTTTTGAGCTAGCGGCAAAAGTAAATTTTTGATTATTAAGATGCTATTGTATTGAAAAAGTTATTATTTGTCCAAAATTTATTAAATAATTTTAATAATAGTAAAACTCGATCAAGATAGTTTTTTCAAATAATATTCTCAAAAGGTACATTTATTTTTACCGTTATAAAATGTCAAAATTGATCTTTTTAAAACATTCTCAATAGATCATCAATAGCTGAGAGTGAAGAAGATAAGTTTTGAGAGAGAAGAAAGAATTTTTATATATGAAAAATATTAAGAGAAATAGTTGAAAAACATAAATAGTTGATAGGTAGATAGAATGAAGTAGAAAAGTTGAAACTGCTTTATCGACAGATTAATATATTAGTTAGAGTTAATTTTCTTTTGTTTTTGTTTTGTGATTAAATAGCTTGTGTGTTTGATACTTAAAGTAAATATTCGGTTGACTGATTTGTATTGGGATGATGTCTATCGTCTAACTGTTGTGTCGAGGTAGCTCTTTGGCAACATTCAATAGCTTGGCATGTTGGTAGACCTTCACAACCTGATAATAAACACAATGATCTCTTTTGTTGTGCTGCCATATATTCGATTAATGTCTTATCAATTGCTTTAAGTCGCTTCTCTAAGCTGTTCGTTGCCAGAATGTTGACCTAAAATCATAAAGAGAATCAATTAAATATTGACATATTGTAGTAACATGAATTATTATAAACTTACTTTCAGCAACGGACTGAGTGGAAGAATTGCAATGATCCACCATGTCCATGATGGACCGTTATTGCTAACCTCCCAATTCATTTCCAATTCTGGCATTGAGCCAAAACTCTTTAGAATCTCATTTTTTATGTTCTCTGGCAGACTTTCACACCACTGTTTCGCCTTTCCCATCACTCGATAATGCAGATCCATAATTGAGTTATAATTCTCATCACATATCGGTTCATCCTTAATGTACTCTATATTTGCCGTTTCATAGCCGTCTTTTTCACTACGTCGAATGACGCGGAATCTTTTGGTACCTATTGTGCTTAGAATTGAGCAGCCATCACCGAGTTGTACGCAGTCACGTATCTCAAGCAGCGTCCCAAAATCGACATATCGCTGTCTTGAACTTTGTGCTAACACAATGCCAAACTGTCGCGAGCCACTTTCAATAGCGCGGCGCACCATCAACCGATAACGAGGCTCATAGATAAATAGTGGACATGGAACAGAGGGAAATGCAGTTGTACAGATAAAAATCGGGATGGCTGGTTCTCTTTCCAGTTCTTGCAGCTGACGTCTTGCGTATACTTTAGGTATCAGACGTTTCATAGCGACTTCAATAAATCGTGTCACACTTCGATGTGACAGCGATAATAATGTCGGATTCTGAATTTGATTGAATTTCAAATGACTTCGGTACTGTTCGATAAGTGGTGCCATGCACAAAGGACAATATGTTGAATAATCCATACAACGATCTAAACATACCTGTTGAATAAAAAAAAGAACAACTTTTAGTTTCAAAATTTGACATAGAGAGGGCGAACGTATTTCATACAACAACAAACTTTTAATTAAATAAATTCATGGGAAGCCAGTCAAGTTTTTTAATTAGGATATGATTTAATAAGAAATTTATTTTATTTTATTTTAAACTTACCCAGCAATATGTATGACCACACATTGTTACAATGGGTTTGTACAAAGTTCTGCAGCACAGAACACAATCAAAATCAGATACCTCAACTTTGGATGGTTCTACGTTTAATAGCAATGATAACTTTGGTTCCATTCCTATGAGAGTAAAAAAGCAAGAAAAGGAAATATAGATTTGACCAATGAAAATTTAATATGATTAGACTCACTCCGATATTTCTCAATTTCCTGATTTACTTTATCAAACAGAGATCTCAGACGAGCATTCTGTCTCGGAATGATTTGTTGACTATCTAAATGATTATGGTTAATGTTATTGAGGCGCCTAAAGAGCCGTCGATTGTGCCTATTACGATTTCTGTCTAAAAATGGATGATAATCTTCCCCTTCGCCACAGCTATATAAAGAAGGGTCATATGTGTGATTTATTTTTAAATATTCACCATTTTTTTTGACCTTACCTCGAATTGTCATCTTCATAATCAAATTCATTGCTGCTTATGAATTGATGGTAATCAAGCTGCTCGTGCTGCTCATTGAAATACCGCTGGCGTCGTCGGCTGCGTGTCGACAGTATGTATGGAGCTGATGTTGATAATAAATGACTATTGATTGACCTATTTGACATTAGGATTCGCTGCAGAAGCTAATATTGGTCAATAGGACAAAAAATGAGATGAGCAAAATAAATTATTGAGCATTAATTAATTACGAGGAAAGAAGTCGATACTTACTCTTGACAGGTCGTAACGCAGGGAGTTAGTGAGGTTCTCAGAACGTTTGTCCAAGCATATCGATATGCAATATGCGACAAATGACTCTTCAATACGTCCCAAGCCACTCAATGCCAGCGCTCTTCGGTAATGACTCTGTTAAATGAGAAAAGGAAACCACCAAATATGAGTAAGTATAAAATATTGTTGTGCTTAAGACTATGGCCTCATGTTCCTTTCAATAACGTACTGACACAGTTTTTTTTCATTGAATGAAGAAAGAGACCAAGAGTTTGAGAGAAATAAAAAAAGGTTTATATAAATGTAAATGAACATTGTAACAGTAAATGAATAGATTACATAAAAAAAGAAGAAAATGCGAATGAGTAGTAAAGTGCAGAGAGTCATCTCCTAAATAGATTGAACATAACATTACAATTTGTCTAACAACTCATTGTGACAAATATTTTTATACCATGTCAGACGAATGAAGAAACCAGAGTGGCACAGATGGTTCATATAAAATCCTCAGTTATCTCTCATTGAGCAACTCTCATATTTTTTTCTCGCTATTGCTGAAGCACGCGACGCTTGGTCGATTTTATAGCCTTTGTTGTAAATACAATAATGGAAATATATAAGTTCACTGAGAAGTAGTGTAAGAAGTTGCACAAATCACCCTTCATTATGTAATGACTGACGCATGTAATGAAATTTTACAATTATGATACACATTTAATGGTAAGCCTTTCTTCTACATTACATCAGTAATCGATCTTCAAATATGGTTATCTATTAATCAACGCGTCAGCTCATCAAAAAGCTTTATTCTTTTCTAAATTCTCTTTTGTTACGTAATAAAAGCAAGCATGAAGATGTTTGTTGTGTAGCACGTCGTTAAATTTTGTCGCATGCTTACACATTAGAGGGCTGTTTGTATATAAAAAGCACACATACTCGTGTACAAACAGTTATCCTTTGAGGCACTTTAAGGAAAGACAAACTCACGCACATATATTGACAGGGTTGAATTTAATAAAGTAAAAGTTTACATAACAAAAGCTTTGTCACGAAGTAATTATTTTGTCACTCGGAATCAAAATATACTAATAAAATAATTAAATGAAAAAATATAAATTCTTCTTTAGAAATCGTTTAGCACTAAGATAGAAAGTCTCATATTTCAGCACAAATCACAATGCTTAACGCTAAACGTTAAAAATACAATGCGACATTAAGTAAACATATGGTATGTGTATAGCATTAAGTAAATGGATGGACAAACAAGACGTCACTTTAAAATTGATTGTAGACGACAATATCATCAAAAATGAATCATAAGGATAATAAAATGAATAATAGAAGGCCATAATGACTTGGCAACTCATAATTTTGTTGATTTTGAAAAATTTTTATAAATATTTGTAGTAAACAAGTGATTTGTTTGTATATCAAGTATAGTTTGTTCGTGAAATCCCTTGTTGTGAATGCCTTATGAGTAAAGAGAGTGAAGAAAAATGGAGACCTTTTTTTCTCTCGCGCGCGCTATTGACACAGACGATTTACATAATTTTCATCTCTCAATAGCACATTTCATCATCAATAATATAAGAGTAAAATAAATAACAACAGCAGTTATCAATGTTTCAGATTACATGTATTATATAAAAGTCCTGGTATTCTGGAACGAAAAAGTGACGGTTTGAATTTCAAAAATTCTAATTGATTTTCGAAGAAAAAACGTATTTTCACACCCCTTTTCAAAAATTAAAAAGATACACAGAAAACTAAATTTTCCTAAATTCTGTTTTTAGTTATTTATATTCAAAGTAAACTATTTAGAAATGAAACAAAGTCATATTAGTCATTGAAGAAAGACCCGAGATACTTTAAATTCGCTGCTTTGAAAAAGATCTTAAGAAACATTAACGTATGTTTGTGTGTTTAAGTTATTTCAAAAGATTGTAGTTGAGTACCATCGGGAATTCCGAAAAGTTTTCGGAATTCCTATTTAGCCGTTATTTTTTTTCGGAATACCAGGATAAGAGGATGGAGAATTATGATTGAAAGCTCAGATATATAACCCAAAAGAAATAAAATGAAATGAAATTAATTTTCACCCTGCTATAGACACCAAAAACATTTCATTATAATGACATTAAAGTCACAATCAGAATCAATGAAATTTATCGTTCTTGCGGATTCTATCCTCTCTCATACGATAATCGTTTGAAGTTCTTTCAATTACCAAATGGCAAGTTCACAGAAAAACTGCTCGAGGGAAGCAACGAAACTTTCAATTAAACTACACGAACTATGAACTGAAAGCTTTAATTGAACTCAATTAATCGACAACATTATTAAATTAAGTATGTACACTTGCGAATGTGGATAGAGAGTTGAGAGTAGATTCAATAATTCATTAGCATCAAGAGTTTTTTTGCATGTGTTTGTGTTGAAACATGCGAGCGAGGAATTGTTTATATAATTGAGAATATATGAATGCATGCAGAAGCAGTAGCAACAAGCAATTTTAATTTTTATAATATTCAGGGAGAAACATACGATACGAATACTAAAGCATTGCGTTCAAATATACTAAACACATTAGATTGCTCACTCTTTTAATATTTATGAGAATGTGAGTGAATGTTGAATCACGTTTATCAGGAAGTAGAATTGTTATTTATTCTTACCTTTACGCGAGCTTACATTACGTAATTCTTTTCTCATGTTGCAAATCTTAAATATAATATTTTAGTTTGAAAAGGACTCAGGTTATTACTTTTGAATGTTGGAATTTAAACTATTTCTGTTTGAAAAAGATGACTGTAATATTCTAATTAAATCATAAAAAAAATTTAAATTTCTTTCCCGTTAAAATAACAATTTTTTCAAATTGCATGATTTAAGTCATAAAATTAAATTTAAGTATGAGAATTTCATAAAATTGAATAATTATTACCAACATTGTATTTTTCACTCTCTACCACAATTACACTTTTAATGAGTCATTTTTCAAGAAAATTGCCTATTTCGCATAATTCTTACGTGATATGTAACTACATAAAATGTAGAATATGAGTGGGTTGACGAAAATTATGTAAATGAAGACCATTAAGTTCTATTAATAGTGATTGAGTCCTTTTTCAATCAATAAAAAAAATCTCTCTTTGATCTAAAATCCTCTTTCTAGTGAAAAATTTGCGTTTTGCCCGTACGCCAGCAGTAAATTTTCACTTCCAATAAATGATTAAAGACTTACTTGGGATAATTTTCCAATCGATTTCTCACTCAACAAGATAAACATTAAAACATTTTTCACTCAACTCATTCTTTTTGCAGTCATCTTTCACTCAGCCTAATGTGAATGGAAAATGAGTGAGCACACACACACACATTTAAGTATGAATATTTCAGTTAAACAACATGAAATGCTGGCATAAGCCAAAGTGAAACATAATTTGCATAAAAAATTAAAGCTTCAATTTGCATAAAGCACATACATAGTATATGATGATATGTAAATCAGAGATACTGAATTATACATTAAAAATAAATTTCATTCCATAACAACAATATTGATCCTTCCTTGAAAAATTTCTTTTCGGTTATTTGATTCTATCTTTCAACCGATGATAATCATGATGAATCATTGGAATGACGAGCGTCAGAGGAAAATCAAATCGAAGCATTGTGAATGACGTTTCATTAGTTGTGCTAATATTTCTCTCTTTCACGTGAAACAACAGCTTTCGTTGTAAATATTTATTTTTAATAAAGACAGATTAAATTGACTTTTATTGAAACACATCTCTATCCTGAAGTTTATAAATAAAAATAGGGATGGAGTTAGTGGTAATTAAAGCACATCAATAATGCAAATTTTATTATAAATTTCCTTATTCCCTTTCTACCTAGTGAAAAATTTTTTTAACCGGAGTCCGGCGGCCGGACTAGACGAAGGACGACAGTCGGAGTTCGAATATTAGGAAAAATTAGAAATATCCGGAAAATATCAGTTACTGAAATTACTCGCTGGGTACTTGAAGCATTAAATTTAATTATTTATATTTACTTGTTTCCTTGTTAATTTTAACCTGAGATTCTTTAATGAATGTGCTTTAATAATTTTCAAAGTGAATATTTCTTGATTATTTAATAAACAATAATGACAAAGTTTTGATTTACACAGGAAAAGTATGTTATTGTCTTCAGTTGTAAATAAAACTCTTCTTTATGGTTTACTGATGATACAATATAATTTTCAAAGTAATTTTACACTTTATTTTCTATCGGCAAGGTAAAAGATAAAACAAAAATGTTTTATTGCTATAATTGTGCTAAAGGGAAATTTTCATTGTTATCCAAGAGAGAAATGATATTACAAAGTATTGCCAATAATAAACCATTTATCACGCTCTTTATCTGAACTGATCTCATAAATTTTTATCATAAAATTTTTTTAAAACACACGTGAGATTAATCCGAATGGCCTTGAGTAGATGAATTCACTCTATTCCAGAAAAAGGAAAACGTCTTTTCAATTGACTTTTCTGCTTACTCACAATGATATCAGCAAACGTCCGTGCATTGGCACTCATTTTTTATTATATAAAGTACACACACAATTTTCGCTTCAGCATGTAAAAATTTATTTTTTCTTTATAATTTTCTATTCTTTTTCTTTCTCATAAATCAAACCTGAGAGAGAAGGAAAAACGACACGAGTAAAGTAAGCGACCACACAAAAACCCGAAAAGAAAGCCAAAGACCAGGAATAATAAGAAAATTTTTCCTTTTTTCATGTCAAGCAAAACTGTGAGAGTGATGTTTTCATTTTAATTTCATTCATGTCACTTAGTCAATACTAGTAGAGAAGATTAAGAGTTTCATTTCATGAAATGAGGGCGCGCGTGCACTCACACATAAAGATCAATCAATCTGACAATGGTTTGGTAGGATGTCTCAAGGAGACATAAAAAATGTGAAAAGTTTAATAATCATGTTCACATAACATTAAACAGGCACTCATTCAGAAAGATTGTTACGAGCAGTGAAAATTTCATATATTTCCTCTTTTTCTAGTGAAAGAACTGTTTTTTTTTGCCATTTTACTAAATTTAAAATTTGAATGACTATTCACAACCATACAATTCTGTGTGAGCTGATTTCATTCATATTAGAAATATGATTTTAATATACGAATGCAATGCGAACTCATATCTTTCATCTTTCTTTTCCTCGCGAAACAAGAAATTTATTCTAAAAATAAGAAATGAGTTTGAAACAAATATGACAGCGAATCAAGATTTCGATTTTATCTATGCTGGAATTTTCCTCACTTTCAATATTTCCATTATTTGTCGTTATTCATGTTCAGTGAAACAGCAAAGAATCGAGCAAAGTGATTTGGTCTATTAAAAATTCACGCGCTACTGTCTTTTAAATTGTCAAATATTCAAAAGGAAATTTTTATATCATGAGCATCTCGGGACGAACAAGTAAGCGAACGAGTGATACGAGTTATTTGAGATGAAAATCTTTAAGCTTTTATGTTTCATGAAAAAGAGACATCTAGTCTCATCCCATTACACTAAATCCCCTAAGATATATCTATTATTTACTTTTACGAGAATAAAGATCTTGTACATACTCAATAATTTTTCGGTTCCACCACCACCACCGTTGTCACACGACAACAATCAAATCATTCAACGACGTCAAGCTCGTACATTTTCCATTCTTAATAATAAATTTTTCATTTGCGAGCAAACGAAAAACATAAATTTGTCTCTTTTATTCTCTTATTTTGAGTTTTACGCCACCATCAGCAAAAATTGCAATTCGATCCATTTTCTTATTTATTATTCAATTGATTAGTTCAAAGATAGAAATAATTTATTTATTTCAAAAGCGAATAAAAATGAGGACAAAATTGATGCTCTTAAAAAAGAGATGAAAATTGTTTCAATGTTTTAAATTTTCGCATTTGTTTACTAACAAAATTAATGATTTGTCAAGTTTTCTACGCACATTTAATTCATTTGACATACTTTTCATCAAGAAATTCAAAACTTTTCTGAATTTCTAAAACTTGTTTTTATTAATCTTTTGATTTGAAAAATTTAATATTATGCCAAAAACGGTATATTTCACTTATATTCAAGCCTTATTATAGTGTCAACACTCGACGGATTACGGGAAGAAATTTATTAAGTCTTAACAAATTATTACTGTCATAGCAACACAACATAATACACGTGTTTCGTATTCGAAATAAAAATTTTTTGACAGGGACAGTTTTTTTTTTTACTGCTTCTACTTAAATTTCAGTGTCAGCATAAAAGAGCTATAAAGAAAATATTTTAGATATTTTTTATTACACTGAAAACGAAGCAGAATTTTCACAGTTGTAGTAACTTCGTTCATTTCTCTATTTCGTCTCAAATATGAAAATCCTAGTTTTTTCTTTCTGTAGAGAAAAACTTATTCTATGGTCATAAATAATAAATGCATGTGTATCAGATTTGCTCTGTGCGAAATTAAAAAAGTTTTTCATTTTGCAGAATTTCTCTTTCATTTCTTTTCGTTCTGTATTCGCTTACTTGATCGTTCTTCGCATTTATTTATTGTCCTTGTCATCGTAATCATTTGGCTTCTCGACTGCCACCAAAACAATTAACGATTTCATGACACACATGTTAATATGGAGCTTGTAGATGTATCTTTCTTTACATGAGAAGTAAGAAAGTAAATCAGTAAAATGAAATTAAAATTACGACAAGAATTTTCATTTAATTACACAATATTTTGCAATGAATTGTGTGCCTGATGAAAAATCGTAAAGAAAAATTTTTCAATTTGAGCAATTGCTTACAAGTCAAATTGAGCGAGTTTTTTTACCATCATTGTATTTATATTTAAAAACAGGAAATAATAAAGTGGAAATATTAGAAAACAGGATAATTTGTTGGCAAAGTGAAAGAAAAAGTTCCTTTTTTTACTTGCTGCCAGTCAGTGGAAAATTTTTCAAGGCGATTATGTCAGTGTGAATAATAATGGAAATTTATGTGACTTTCATTAATTAATTTTTTCTTTTTCCCAGTCTCTTTCGTTATTTATCTCGTTTGAAGATTGAATGACGGCCATAGCCTGTCTAAAAATTAATATTATCATGCTGCTTAAGGCGGTTACGGGGTGAAAAAGGAAGAAAGGCTAATGGATTCATTAGTTTAGGAAAAATAAGAAAACTTACCTTGTAGGATGTTGGTCGACTTTTGAGGGCATTTTCTACATCGGACAATGAACTTTGGTAGTGTTTCAATCGATACAGCACATGCGAGCGTAGAAGCAGGCCTTTAAAATTATTAGGTGCTGTAAAGACAAAGAAAAAAGAGAAAATGATGAATTTGTATTCACATGTGTAGTGTATCGCATGTCAATGACACGTTCCACATATATATTTCCAAACAATCACACATACAGCAAGTAAAAAAGAAAATTTTCCAAATTGAATGAAAAGAAACTGAAACCAAATAATAAAAAATAAAAAAAGTTGCTATTGGAGCAACAAATATTCATCTTATCAGTAATTCTTTTCGTGCAAACAAAAGTAAGCTCTGAATCAGCTTCCCGAAAGTTATCACTTTCGCTCTACAATTAACACGTACTGAAGCAGCCACAGCAATGATGACGTTAATTGAATTTTTTGCGATCCGTTCATACTTGAACTGCAGTTATTTTTATTTTCACATAGTTGACAAGCGATAATAAATAATTTTCCCTCCCATCATCACTATAATGTTGCCGCTTTTTGCATTGTTTTTTTTCTGTTCGATGATGCATCAATAAAAAAGCGTGCGATGACCGCACTGTTCCCAAAAACAATTACTAAAACTCGTTCGACTAGCAATTGAATGTGGAGAATTAAAAAGCTGTTAACGATTTCATTTTATAAAAGTTTCTGTTCGTAATGTCAATTAATTTAATGATAATGCTGATTTTAAAGTTATTACTGAATTATTTAAATACACAAGCTCTATCTGTGCTGACCTAGATTTTCTTTTCGAAGAACTGAGATTAATAATTTATATAGAATTGAGAGTTAAAAATGGTTTCATATTTTATTAAGAATTTGGGTGCTATGAGTAATCGTTTGAAGTTCACAAAAGTCTTTATCGTTTCAAATACAGAGAAATATTCGAGTTTATAATTAGAACTACCATTTACAGATTTGATCAATTTTGATAAATCCACTTGAATGTTGACTGCAATAAATACAACAAAAAAAACCATCTAATTTGATTCATCATACTCACACTAAGATAGCGAACTAAATTCTTTGAAATTAATCACATTTTTGTTCATGACTACATAAAGGTTCTTGCCTCCTGCCTTCTCCTCATTATCTTTTCTCTCTTGCTGTGCGCTTTCGTGTTTTTCATTGAACAAAATAAAAAAAGAAAAAAAATGCAACATCGTCACATCGCTATGGTAAAAGATTTTCAATGTCATTGGTGTTATTGACATTGACCGTGTACATTGCTTTCCATGTGCACACAATCATAAGGCTTTTTCTATATCTATACACATAACCAACAACAAATTTTTTTCGTGTTTTTTATTTTTATAATTTTCTTCCAATTATAGTCTTTCGTTCGTTATTTGCTGCCACAGCTTGATTTTCACCTCAAAAAGTAAAATCATCAGAAATCGCGCGCAATAAAAAAAGTAGGATAGATTAGAAATTCAATTGCAATTTCTCTTCGTAACCTCAAATTACGCTCTTCAAATAGAGAGTAGCTTAGGTTAATGGCCTCCTTTTTGTATGCTTAATTTCTCATCAACAATGAATTGTTATTAGTGATAGTGAGCAAAAATAAAAACATACACTCGCGAGTTCAATGAACAAGCACGTCAATGACAACACAAAAAATTCGAACATAAATAAAGTTTCATTCGCACGCATTTAATATTGAATTCTATAAATTTATTGCCTTCTTTTATTTGCAAGTCGCTTATATTCTTTCACAATAATCATCATTTCGAGCTTATAAACAAGTGTCGGCACATTGACAATTTGTTTGGCAAACACGAAAAGAATTTTTTTCCACATCCATGTGAATGTAAAAAAGGAGAACAACGGCACGACTTTATATAACCTTTGGGCATGGATGAGAGAAAAAATTCCACAGCGTCACGCTTTTTTTTCGTAGTTGAAGCTTCGCGCTCGCTCTTAATTCTGTTCTCTTGCTTATACGTATATACAACACTATTTTCGGACGTGTCTGTGAGAGAGAACAAAGACGCATCAACACATCAATCTTCCTAATATGAATATAAAACGTAGCTTTTTCATGTTTTTATTCTTTTCACTATGATTGCGCATCGCATGAATGTGTTTGTGAAGCTAATGACCTCTTTATATAACACATAGAGCAAAAATAAAGAAATTGAGAATTTTCATTCATATTATTTTGTTTTCAACCATTGCTATTTCGGGAACGTAAACAATTCGTCATTCGCTGACGATAATCTCAAATTATTATTATTATTACTTGCTTACAAATTGTTTTCCGTTCTTGGAATAGATTGACGACAATTAGTGCAAGGTGGAAAAATGAAAATGAGTCCTAAATAACCATAGGAAATTGTGATGCCGTCTTAAGAAAACAAAGTGAGCGTAGAATAACAACATTTAACAAACAGAAAAAAAACACTCAAGGCAATGACCTTGAGCGTCGTTTTTCAGCAAAATTTCGCTTTCAAAATCGAGCGCTCTTGCGATCAACAGGATTTTTTTTATATACTTGAGTGCGCCTTTGTATTGCATAATTATGATCATGATTATAGCTGCTATTATAGAATCATCGTCAGCGTCCTTATTCTCATTCTTTCTCTATTCATGGTGATCATGACGGAAAAATGTCATTTATCGTTGTCATCGTTTCATCATCAAATTAGGAAAAATACGGTAATTTAACCATAAAATAATCATATAACAATAATTGTCAATTTCTCAACTATTGAGTCGATAAGAAAATGAATACGTAATTGTTTACGTAAGAAATTGATTTCTAACACTCTAGTTTTCTTCATTCTCACGCCTTGTATGTATTCTTGTTATTTTTTTGTTTGTTATCATGGTGTTTATCAAACACGAGCTATACAGACCACGAGTAAGTGCCGAAAAGAAAATAAGTGCGAAAGACATACAGTTAGTGTAAGAGCAATAACAAAAGCAAATGATGACGATAAAGAAGGAAAGAGAAAGACGAATGTAAGTACTTGAGCGGATGGTAATAAAAAATGATAAGCAAAATTAAAAGATATTTTACAAAGATAATTTTAATAGCTCTCTCATTTTTAACGTTAAAATAATTAAAACGCTATTTTATATATAAATTGCAGCTTACATATTCACTTTATTGGTTTATCATTGGTTTACACCAAATACTTAATTCTCAATAATTACAAAACTTAAAAATTTATAGTAATTTTAGATTCAAAATTGTCTCGGGCGTTTTTAAAATAAATTTTTTATTTCTGATAATTTCAAAATAAAGTAAGTTTTGAATGATTTGTTTGTAAATAGTTAGCTGATAAAAAACTGATGAGTAACTATAGAACGCGTAGCTTATTGATCCGGCAAATTTTTCTCATTTATGAAAAATACGACGACTTCTCGACTGTTCCTACGCTCGCTCACTTAGAGAATGAAAAATAGTCTTCTTTGTGCCTCTCTCTTGCTATTTGTTATTCTCCCACGATAATCTTATCATCGTTTATATTTTAGTTTTTTTTTTTTATTTTTTGCAATGGAACAAGCAACAAAGTATGGAAATTCAAATTTATGACAGCAATGTCGCCTTTTGTATCTCACTCAGAATTTCATATCGTTTGTCTCTCTTTTTAATAGTAAATACACACAACATAGCATGTCATTCATTCAAAAAAGAGAGTTTTACCATTATATACCAGCCCAATACAAACAAGCTGCGATGGTAACAAAATAAAACAAATTTGAGAACAACATTATTTCATTATTATCGACGGCTATGGATATATACGCCGCCACCCGTTTATTCATATTCATAGTGGCTTTGAATACACAAAAATACATTGCCAACAGGTTGTTCAATTGATTTTTAGTCGTATGTTTCTTGCTCTCTCTCACATGTAATTTCTCGCTCGCAGAAAATTTTCTTTTGTCTCTTGAATTTTTCTTCAATTCATTCTTTAACTCACTAACACATTCAAGTCACACACGCGAAAAATTTTTCTCGGGTTTTTCGAGAGCTTTTCTTTTCGGCTGCTGATTTGTTATTTTATTGCGTTACATAATTCGCTTCTCTCTCTATTGTGTATTGGTTGTATATAAATCACAGAGATGATGATGAATATAGTCCTTAGCTTGTTTTCTTCTTTTTTTAAATTTTTAATATAATTCATGAAGACAGCCAAGGGTTCTGTGTTAAAGATAATTGGCTCCACTTTCTTACTTACTAATCGTAAATGAACTCTAAATTGCGTAGTGGCAAAAAAGAGACTAACAAAATTAAATTTTCTTCTCGGTTACATAACATAATTTCTCTCTTAATTTGCCTATTTAAAGGCTAGAACATGATTAAATTTTAACAAAATTTTTCTTCATAGAAGTGCGCAGGAAGAATGAAATTTTGTACACAGATAGAAAAGAGATAAGGGTTCATAGATTAAGAGAAAGAACATAAAAATTTTCATTATAAGAAAATTTTATTCTTGTTCCTGTGCATGAAAATATTTCTCTAGTTACTAGTTTATTTATGTAATCAATCACCCTCGCTTCGCTCTGTTTACATAGCATGACACTATTGATTCTATCGTATATGCGTTCTTTTGATTCATTGAGCGCAATAATTGTAAAGGAATGAAAAAAATTCGCCATCATCATCATCATTGATATTACATACATTTCTTCTAATGCGGATTTGATTAAAATATTTGTAGAAGGTGGAGAATAAAGAAAAAGCAATAAAGTAAGCTTCTTATCATTACAATCGCCATTCTTTATAAAATGAAATAAAGAAACTGTGAATTGATGGTTCGTTGAATTCTTTCTCGTATTATTCACTTTACATAATCTCCCGCTTAAAGCAACTCAAAGTTTTCATTATTTTATTTAATTAAATTAGGAAGTAGCTAGTAAAAGAATAATCAGATAGAGTGAGCGAGTGAAAAACTTTGAAAAAGTTTTTATGTTCGATTTCAAACTATATAAAAGAATTTAGCAGAAAGAAAGTTTTCTTCTACGACTGCTGCTGCTGCTATTGTGTGTTGAACTATTTTTTGTGCATTGCATTTGCATATTCTCGAGGCAAAAAGAAGAAAAGAAGCTTACGGGGATAACATGAAAGTTATATCATGAAAACTAGTCTCTTTTATACTAAAGACACAAGTAGAGAAAGAAAGATTTTTCTTTGAAGAGAACTTCATGGAGTATTTTTGGTCTGCAAGTTATTGCTACATTTGCAATAAAGATAAAATTAAGAAAGAAAAAACAAAAAATAGGGGAAAACAACTCCCAAAGTGATCATCAAATTCAGCATGAGCAGAAAATATTTTCTTTTCATCACACTATAGTGTGCTAGCTATGTTCTCACATAACTGTGAGCTTTATTATGATTTTATGCTTTACATTTTAAAGTGCATATTACTAAGTGCCAAGGAGCTTATCATACATACACACTTGAATGAACAAAACGAGCTTTATATGGAAAATTCTTCCTTTATTCCTCGACACTGTTTGCTCTTTGCTATTGTTTTATGGCATTATTGAAAGTGTGAATTAAACACTAAATTCTAAAGTTAAATTGCTTGTACAATAAGATATTTTTGAATTCACTATAAATTTCTACAACATAAGATTGAAATATGTAAAACCGCGAATTTCCTTATCATAAAGTGTTTGTGGTTTTCTTTAAAAGATATTTGAATATTTTATAAAGTGAAAATCATGCTTAATATGTGCATGCATACACGTGTGTCTTCCCATTTTCACAACACATAATGTAACATGAAAGTAAAAATGACAGAGAAGTATAAAATAAAATATGTTGTTTAAGTTTCAATTGTATAAAGTTGACATATTTTTTTTTGCATACATCATGAATAGAAACTCATATAATCCTTTCGCAAAGGCATCTACGCATCGCATTTGAATAAGCTGAGATGGTTTCGTGAACAAGTTTGAAAAGAAGCGTCAGGAAAGTTGCTGAGTAGATAAAACGACAGAAGAAAAAAAATTGTGTCCTCTCTTATCTTGCATACATATGAATGTATATGGCGACTAGATTTAGTTATGTAACTCTCATATTACGAAAAATAGGGACACAAATGTTTACTCAAAAGATAGGCAGGCATATGTGAGATGACATTATGCCATCATTGATTATTGTTATGATAATTCAACTTAATGCTGAGTATGTGTAAGTGTGAATCATGCCCACAGGATATTATGTTATCAAAAAATATTTTTTTTATAAAAGTCACTTCACTGAAAACTGTTTGGAACCATTTGCAAAAAGAAAGCTTTTTATGAGTGGTAATTTGGGTTGTTCATTGACTATTTATAAAACTGCGCAAATTAAGAATTTTTCATAGACAAAATATCTATCATGATTATTTAAAATATAAATCGCAAAAATTTTTTTTTGCTACTACCCAGTGAGAAATTTAGTCCGGAATTTTCTAATATTTCCCCCGATCTGGACTATCCGGCCAAACTTCCATATAAAAAACTGATATTTTCCGGAATTTTCTAATTTTTTTTAATATTCGGACTCCGGCCGCCGAACTAAAAAATTTTCAGAAATTTTTTTAATTTTTTTCTGATATTTTCAAGTTCGGCCACTGTTCTTCACAAAGTGGCCAAAACTCGTGAAAGACGGCGGCCGAACAAAAGCTTTTAGTCCGGCTGAAAAAATATTTCTCACAGAGTAACAAGAAGAATATTTGATGATACAAAAATTTTTTTCAAATATTTTTGTTTATTCTCTGTGTTTTCATAAAATTCTTTTTGTGCTTCTTCTTCTTCTTCTTCTAATTTTTATATTGTTTTAATGCATGCATATTTGCTCATTTGTGATAATGAGATCTTTTTATAAAATTAGACACGAACCGATTGAATTAAATGTGCGTGCAAAATTTATCAGATCATTCTTTTCGATTGATATGTAGAATTTATGTTGAAAATAAAAAAAACTTCAAATCCGCTCAAAATCAATAAATCGCGTTATCTACCGCATCATACAGTAATCGATTTGGGTACTGATAAAACTAGTACACACGCAGTAATAAATGAATGCGTCATATGCCTTTGAAATAGTAATTTAGCGATTTATTGTCGATTCTTATCACACGTTGTGGCAATAGCATTCATGCATATAGTACTGTAATCTGAACAAAAATAAATAAAATTATTTTTTAACAATATCACAACTGTGCTCAGTTTTTTTTGAGCCTCCAGTTAAATATTTACCGAGTTAGTACAACAAACATAAAATACGGGAGGGAAAAATAATTAAAAATAAAAAAATTCATGACTGCGCGTTATGCAATCACATTCGTACTACTAGCTGTGCTAGCCTCGTCATGCTTGCTTAATAAATTTGTAAGAGTATGAG
Source organism: Polypedilum pembai (assembly GCA_014622435.1). NCBI lineage: Eukaryota > Metazoa > Arthropoda > Insecta > Diptera > Chironomidae > Polypedilum > Polypedilum pembai. Next base: position 21,268 of record JACWBX010001815.1, on the reverse strand, counting down.
TATGCAAAAGGGGAGCTGAGTTTTTATTGGAGTAAATTATCAGACGACATGCGAAATTGAAAATGAGGAATTCAAACGACGCACCTAAAATATTCAAAATCTGTACATGAGAATTTTTGAAAATAGCAGAACGCTCATTTATTTAAAACGTTTCCAGTATTTTGAAATTCTCGTCGAACAGCTGATTATATAACCATCATAATATTGAAACGCATTAAATTCTTTTTTTTTTCAATATCTGCTTACCTCCGTCATTGCTGATGTGTTTACTATTTAAATAAGTTTTATTTTATTCGTTCTTCTCTCATTTTTTTCTTTTTCATTCTATTTTTATTTTACGGTGTGGAGAAGAAGAAAGAGAAAAACTTTTTTTGTTTTGGTTTTAATTGTGTGAATGTTCTTTAATTAAAAAAAAATAAAGCAAATAGAACCTGCTTTTACTGTATGCGGACACATATAATGAAAATTCTCTATTGTTATTACGATTGACGCCATATTTTGCGGCAAAAAATAAATATTGCCATAGAATATTTGTCCATAGAGATTAATAATCTTTTTCAGATGCTCTTGACTACATAAAACCATCATATCATCAATGGAATAAAAAATTCGGATATCGATCGCACGATTCTTTTGTTTAATTGAACTTTTAATTTTATCTTATTTACGTCGACAGCCTCTTGGAAAATGTGCGAATAATAACATAATTTCTTGAATGTGTACTTCATTAAAGAAAAGACTAGAAACTTCCATATTTTAGCCATTAAAAATGAATGAAAATTGAAGGAAGGAAGCAAGCACGAGAGAGCAAACGAGCAAAATTTTTAATCTCTTCCGCTGTTGTTATGGAAATTATTTAGTATCACTGGATAGAATTTTAGAACTTTGTTATGCCGTTACGCAATGAATATTTTTCCCAAAACAGAAATATTCTGGCAAATAAAAAAATATTTCAATATTCACTACCAACACTCCCTTTACTTTTTCATGTATTTTCTCCAAAGAAACCGCACCGGAGAAACAATAAATAAAGTAGAGAAGAACATGGAGAAAATAATTTTTTACTTTCCTTTTTTTCCTTTCGCCATTTATATTTGCCTCTTTTATGCAATGTGCTCTTCTCTGAATATGAGAGAAAAACAGAAAGGAGAAAGAATCTCGTTCACTTCCCTGCATGTCTACCATTTTTTCAACATAACATTAATAAAAAAAGAAGGAAAAAAAGTAGCATAAGAAGAAGAGGAACAAATACTGAGTTAAATCTGCTCTATTGCTAATATAATATCGAACAATTCTCTTTTCTTTTTCGTTTTTTCAGGAAAAATAATAGAATTTCATGACAAGAAGGGGAAATATTAAACCTTGTGTTCGCTGAATAGTATCGTGAGCAGAAAAAGCGAGTAATGAAAATTGTATTTACATTATATACAGGTATTTTGGCTCTTCATAGTTGAGCTTATTATATCATGAAAGAATCCTAACTTAAAAGTTTTATTTTCGTAAACGTGTGAACTATTTGTTGAATGTATGAATAGATTTTTATGTTTGTGTGTGAAAAATAAATCAAAAATTTTTTTTTCGTTTGATTGATTGACTTGGTTTTTGGTGCTTCTTTTACTTTGATATCTTATTCAAATTTCAAATGTAGACTTTATATAGGATTTTTTTCCGCCTTTTTAGTGTTATTACTTGCATAAAATTTTAATTTATCAAATAAACGTTTACTTCAATACAATGTCAATAAAGTTTCCGTCTCCATTATTTTTTTCTCAATTAAAACTTTTTCTACTCATTTTCAACCTTTTTCCCTTCTCACATCTTTGTCGTTCGTTTTCTATTCTGGCTGTAACTTTTGATTGCAACCCATTAGCAAAATGCCATGAGATTTATTTAAGAGAAAGGAAAAACTAAGTTTAGAATTTTCTTTAAAGGAGAAAATGGAAAAAGGCAATCACGTATGAAATATGATGATTTATTGCCAATACTATGGCGGTGGAATTTGTGTGTACATGTGTAGACGTTCATACCGAGAGTCGAGAAAAAAGTAAAGTGTTATTTAAAAGAGTGCGAGTAAAAAACATCTGAAATGTTTGCATCCAGCTGTCATCGTCAAGCTGAAACTATTTTTCATGAAAATGAAAAAGCGATGTAAAGAAATTCATTCCAGCTGTAGAACGAAATGAAATTTATGATGACATTCTGAGAAGTTATTATTGGATCATTAAGCCAGCACGTTGAACATGAAATGCTGGAGTGTATGTTTATACAGTAGCGACAAGATTAATGCAAAAACTTTTCTTATTTCTTCATATTCCAAATGTTTACACATAGAAAATTTTCGTCTCACTCTCATGAACTCTCGTTATACTTTTTTTTTGGTCGAGAGAATATTGAAAAGAGTTATCGGTATGAATGTCAGTCGAAAAAGCTATATAAAACATTTCTGCTCATAAAAATCGTCACATAAAATTTGCCATAAATTGTTTCATCCGTTTTCACAAAAATAAACTCTTTTCGATGTTTGCCATTTTGACTTTTTTTTGTGGTGAGAAAAATCAAATAAGCGAAAAATTCTCACATCATCATACGCTCTTTTAGAATCGACAAGAGAGTTCATAAATTTCGAGAAAAAAAATGCCTTAAACGTTTACTAAATTATGTCAAGTTTGGCAAATTAGTTTTGGCGTTGAAATGTTTATTTTACTTTTACAAAAAGTCTGTAATAAAACCAAGTGCACAATATTTCATCTTACTTAATGAATGAAAGAATACAACAGCCTAATATATTTATTTTAATTTAATTCATTTTCTGAGTAAGTTTTTGTCGTAAAAATCAATTTATTATAGCACTGAAATTTACAAATTAATCTTTTGCGTGAGTTTCATTGGCTACTGGTTTAATTACATCTTGCATCGACAAAGAGAAAAAATGCACATGATGACTCTCAACGCGTTTAATTCATTATACTCTCTGCTTGCTTCTCATAGTAGAGGTGAAAAAGATGATGAAAATTGCGATGAAAAAAGTTTAGCACATGACTCAACTTCGTTCACAGTAGACAGACACGTAAATTAGTGAAAAATAAAAAATTATATGAGGACGAAGCCAAAAGTTTAGTACTTACTGACACGTTCAAACAAGAGTTTATTATAAAAGTTCCCAAATGGCTCGACTGACCGTTATATTATAGCACTACCACTAGAACATTCTTTCGTTTATTTTAAGCTACGTGATGATGAAATATTTGGAATTTTTGCGCTTGCGACACATCAAAAAGCAAAAGACGAGAAAAGTTTGTAAAATCACCAGAAATTAATTGTTGGAGAAAAAGTTACTCATGAGCACGTGATCAAAATTATATCAAAAATAATAGCACAAGCAATGACAAAGTCAACTTTAAATGTCGCATAAAAGGCATTGTTTTCTAGATTTTTGAGTTGTGAGCGAACATTGACTGTTATGTAACACATACGACTGTAACAAAACATACAATTTTCCACGAATATTTAGTTTCAGAGTATTTTTTGCAGCAGCTCACTTGCTCGTCCAACAGTGAACATTTAGAATCGAGGTCAAAACGGAGAAGCTCTCTAGATATATATTCCAACAACAAATATGTTGCTTTTATAAATCTCTTTGCCATTACTGTTGATTTACATTCACGTAAGAAAAGAGAGCTTTTTTGAGAACGTTAAAAATTTATATGGGTTATTAGTTGTGAGAAAATATCATACATGAAATGTTGTACAAGAAGTTATTCAGTAAATTTAGGCATAAATAATGTCAGTAGTGCAATTAAATTCGCTCAAACTTTGAAAATTGCATGCAGCGCGAGCTTTAGAAGAGACATAAAAATCCATTAGTAACAGAAATGCTCTTCTAGAGCCAATTTTAAATTTTGCTGTCAGCAGTTCCCACTCACACACCATAAAGATCTCTTGAATGAGGCCAAAATAAAATTTATAATGTATGTATTACGGCCATTATTATTTTTATTCTTAATAAAAGCGACTGTGAAGCATTAATGTATTGTAGCCAGCGTATCTGCATTGCTGATGTGTTTTCGAGGTCATTCGCTTCTTACTATAACACTATTTTCTTCCGTTGCTGCTGCTGGAAGTTGTTTTGCGAATTCATCAAAACACATTATCGTCCAAGTCTGCTTTTGATCATAAAATTTCATTCGCGATGTTAATAAAACATCAGGGATTCATATTTACGATGTTATGTGAATGAATGAGTGAAAATTCATGAACATGATAAAGATGATTCTGTACGCATTAAATGTGACCTGATGATGATTCATGAATGAATCACGTGTAACCAAATTTAGTTTGATTGTAGACAAACGTAAAAAAACAGCGCATGTAAAGATTAAAAATTTATATATAAAAAGCTCAAAGTCCTGTTAGTCAATATTTGATACATGTGCTTTCACTTGTAATTAATTAATCAATATTTCAAGTTCATTGCACGGTCGGCACATGCCGAACACAATTATCTACAAGGCTGTCAACTTTATCAAATTAAATAGAGGAGAGAGAAAATATTTCGTATTCATTAACCACATATTAAATTGTCAAATGAATATATTCATTGAATGAACAAAAACTTCTGAATTTTTTATTATTCTACGATTGCGAGCAAATTCGGTCATGTGCATATTTGATGAACATCATCTCGGGGAAAGTAGTAGTTTTGTGTATAAATGACAGATATTAAAATAAATCGTAGAGTAATATTTTAAAATTTAATTAAAATTTGTTTATCCGATCAAAATAGGATAAAATAGGATTAAGCAGAAGCTTACATGTGTCAGCTCTTTATGGAGAAATTTAAATTTACACATGTAGAGCTAATTGATTCACGAGAATACATTTAAATAATTTATTATTTGCTGTTATTCTCATATTCCCGTTGCCCATTGTCGATATTATCAATACGTGTGTAGTTTATCGAATCATACAATTATAACAAGATTTTTTACATTCACGTTCTCGAACTAATGAATCAAACGTGACGCTCTAAATTGAAACAATTTGTCGACAAAGTAGAAAGAGTAGGAAGAAGCAAAAATTCGAATCGGAAATTTTCCTGTCTGTGTTTTGCTTTGTGTCTTTCACTCACTTGCTGAATAAAAGAGAAAAAGAAATTAATAGCTATGAGCAAAATTTTTAGAGCTTCGTCATATTGATTAAGTCGAAAATGTGCTACAAATTATTCCAAAGAACAAATAAATTCAGATGCCTGCTAATAGTCGCACTATATATTCATTTTTAATTACGATCGAAGAAAATAAATTTTAGATAAATGATCTCATAAATTTCGAAATTGAAGTCTTTGCTCTCTTATTAATCTAATAAATTTTGTTGGTTTTCTACATCTGCTATATTTCACAATTTTTCTTTAGAATTGTTTGAACAAAAAAATCACAGCACATTGAAAATACATTTGAAAATCTAGAATCTCGATATCTACTTGCATGAGCCTTATACAATAACGTGACTCACGTGTCAATGAAAAAAGCATTTAATTTTAAGTGTAGAAAAATAATATTTTGCACTCGAGTGCATTTTTGTACTTCTGGTATTTAATAGCCCATTAAAGATCCTTCTTTAGTTCACACAGAATGTTTTGTGCAAACGATGATGATGATGATACGAAAATTAGAAGATAATTTGCGAGAAAAAAAAGAGCAGCAGAATAGCGGAAAATATATAGCTTAGCTCAATTAACGACCCGTCCTATTAAATCACTTAATTAAAAACAATTTTTAGTGACTTGAAAAGTGAGCCAACGGCAAATTAGTAGTTGAAGAAAAACAACTAAAAATCTCTCGTAAAATTTTCTCACTTTTCCTCTCTCCTTCTCTTTTACTCTTTTGATGATGATTTTTCTTTTTCCTCTTTAATGTTTTTTTTTTCTTGTTTCACTTTATTCTTCCTTTACAAACTCATTGTAATAACAATAATAATAATGATGAAGGCAAAAAGAAAAAACTTTTCTTTACTCTTTTATAATTTCATTAAAAATTTATTAAAAGAAAAAAAGGAAAAAAAGTTTTCTGTTTTTTTTTAAATTGAACTTTTTCCTTTCTATCAACTCAATGCAATTTTTTCAATTTTAAATGACGTCAAAATTTATTGTCAAGAGATGAGTAG